>JAASLG010000065.1:0-54429 GCA_013365235.1 Cercospora sesami
CAGAAACCATGGAAAACCTGGTTTGCAACACAATGTCACGTCTTGACAGCTCTCCGCAGTAAGCGTACGTCACTCAAGTAAGCATAACGCCGCCGAGCAAGCCCCAAGCGGACACAAGCAGACTCTGGAGAAGCTGCGGGGAGCATCGCCTTGGCTGGCACCACAATCTCCATGGTGTGGGAGTGATGCCACTACTGCACAAATAGCTCATGGGTGTATATTTCTCGAAGCACACTAATGGCCATTGAAGGACTCCACTCGATGCACTATGCTCAACACGGTACTTATTTGTGGCACGCCGACCAAGTGAAAATCGTCTTAAACTGGTGCCTGGAGAGTTTGAGTGAGACACGCGAAGATTCATTGTTCCGACAGTCGACGACGGCTACTCTTGTTATGGAGATACTATGGTAGACTTACATCCGCGGCTCCATCACCGAAACCGGCAACTCCATCAAAGTCGACAAAGCACTCGCCATGATTATCCAGACCTCACTTGCTATCAACTCCCGAAAATTCCCCAGCAACACTGCTTTACAGCAAGGCAGCCATAGCCACCGCAAGTCCAGCCACACTACCGAACACTGGGAGCGAGAGTCCTGTTGCGGAGTTGCAGTGTCCATCGTCATCGTCGTCGTCGTCGCACTCTTCTGTTGCGCGTTAGCTCCACCTGTGCGAGACCGGCGTTTGCGACTTACTGTTGTTGTTGTTACTGTTGCCGCTGCTGCCGCCCGAACTGCCACCTGAGCTGCCGCCACCACTGCCACCACCTTGGAAATTGCCGCCTGGACCGTGCCCTTGGGGCTCTGCCTCTGCGGCGCGAGCGACGACTTCATTGGCCTCTGCGTTCATCTGAGCGCCTTGTGCAACGCTAAGCGCAGCAGCGACGGCGAGCAGGACCGAGTTGAACTTCATTGTGAGTTTTGATGTAAAGACTGTCTGAGTATCGTTGAACGAACGTGTACTGGATGTGAACTGAACTGGAGTGTGCTTTGTGACCTTGAGGCACGTTCTCCGTGTCTATATAGCGACTGACAGAGATTGCACAGCTCCAAGGCAGACGGCTATCGGCACTCTCTTCATCTTCGTCGCCTTTGTCGAAACAACTCTATACCCTGGCAATCTGAGTTTAACAGGCGCCTACAGTACTGGAAGCACGATTGACCAATGTGAACTTGTGATCACGAGGCATTTGGGTTGGCAGCTGACACTGACACAATCTTGGAATGCAGCAGACCAATACTCAAACATTCGAGTACGCGGGAGAGGGAGACCCCTCGCTCTTTCACAGAGTTAAAGTGCAAACTGCAATAAGATTACCGAAGTTGTCAACAAAACTATCATCAAACCAAACAAGCAACAACTTAGCGACTGTTCGATCTCGCAAGACCCTTCATACATTCGTAATTCATTAAGAGCCATCGTCAATTCCCTCAAAACACCACAAACAGGGTCTGGCATGTTTCCAAAACCAAGACCCTCAATTTTCCGTCACGCTTCATGTGTCAACCAAAACCTTCGCCTCCAACCACCACCACGACCACGTCATATCATCAAGTTTTCTTTTCCTCTGCGACAGAAGAACAAACCAAACAAATTTCGCAGTCGCGATTCTTTTCACAGTAAAGCAACCATAACAATAGCGAGTGTAAAAGCACCACCAATCACAGGATATGTGTTTCGTCCTCCGGCATTTCTCCAACGACCGTTCCCGTCTGGCCCTCCATCATCGCCGCCGTCGGGCCCGTCAACATCGCCATCGGGCCCATCAACGTCGCCATTGGGCCCATCGGCTGCTGCGCCAGAATCAAAATCTCCGCCGTCTGGGCGGTTGTCCTGGCGCTTGCTCAGCTGATTGCCTACGACGGGAGTGTTAGGATGTGAAGGTTGCTGCTCACCGTTTTGATTGTTATAGCCTTCTGGACGAGGTTGTTGCTGGCCTTGGCCTTGGTTCCAATTTCCTCTTTCATTTTCTGGGCGAGGAGGCTGGTTGTTGTTCCAATTGTTGTTGTTTTGCGGGCGTCCATGTTCGTCGTATCTGTTATTGTTGTTTTGGCGGTCGCCGTAGTTGTCGTCTGGGCCGTCAGCGTCAGGTCCATCAGCGTCAGGACCATCAGCATCTGGGCCGTCCTCGCGATCTTCTTCTGGGCGTTCGCCATCTGGACCGTCGTCCTTTTCTCTTCCGTCGCGGTCATCGCCATCTGGTCCGTCGTCCTTCTCCCTCCCATCGTGGTCATCGCCGTCTGGGCCATCGTCGCCATAGCCGTCGGGTCCGCCTTTGCCTTTGCCTCTACCCTTTCCTTTGCCTCCTGGGCCATCTGGGCCATCAGGTCCACCATCAGGCCCATCGTCCGCGTCTCGCACCTTCAACTTGATGCGGTGGCCATCCCACTTATCGGGCAGTACATTACGGAACTTGTCCTTCACATCGTGGTATTCGTCTTTGAACTTTCGCTCGACGCCACGCCAGTCATCTAGCGCCATGTAAGTGTAGCCCGCGTGCTTGGAGCAATAAACCTACCGCCATCGCGATCACGAGCGGCAATGTTGTTCGGAAGAGCTTGGACCAAGCCCCCAACGATGGTGATCAAGGCGAGTACAGAGTGTGTCTTCATTTTGAACGATGTCTGAGGTTGAAGAGTAACGAGTTGACGATTGTGGCTTGTTGTTTGTTTTGTTGTGTTGTTTCTGATTTGCGAGATGTCCAGTATGAGGAGACTGCCTCAGCAATATATACATGTCTCATTGCCCCATTACTGCCAGTTTAGTGATTCTCTACGATCGTACAGCGTTGTCTTCCTGAGCCACAAACGTGCTACGCGTCTGCATTCCAGGCAGTACCACCTGTTCTCGCCAATTGCCAAGTCGTCTTGTCAGGCTCATTGCTTGTAGACTTGGTGTAAAGATGCCAGCAAGGTGGAAGGAAACCTCGATCTCGTAGCGTTGGCATTTACGTCCAGGAAACCGTGAGTGAGGAGATCTCTGCTTAGCCTGTCAACGTCTGATCACAGCCACTGGCCAGCAGATGTACCAAGGCTGAACATGACGAAGCCTAGGCCTTGATGTTTCATGCTCGAGAGCAGTTTGATGCTTATGGTAGAGCTGGAGCATAGCTGATACTCGCATCGTGTTTCAGGATATGCATGTCAGCATGAAGGTATGGAGTAGTCGAATGCCAAGATGTTTGATGCCTCTGAGCCACAACTGAGGTTGTAAGGCGTGTGCGTATACCGTGCTCATGTGACTTCTGCTTTCTGTAACTTACGTAGAAAGGGCCAGCACATCCTTGCCAGAGCTCCTACGGCGCCTCTCGTCAGCGAGCAGGTCGGGATCTCGGCACCGATTGAGCGATCCGACCGATTGATGTTTGCAAAATATTTGCCGGAAATTGATAGCAAGAGGCCGATCGATGCCTTCATTGGCAGATTGTAAACTTGTAGCTGTGCTAGCGAATTCAGCCACTCATCGGATCTCGAGGAACACTCAAAAGCCAGGCCCAAAAGCTATGCCCAAAGCCAAGACACACCAAGACCAGCGCTAACGTTGCAAAGCCTGCTGTTCACAAGTGACGATTGAGCTTGTCGGGTCTCAAGAGAGTCGAGGTCCTTGCAGAGCTGAGTCCATGACACTGCAGCCTCGGCCGCTACGTACGCCTTACTTGGCACTAAACCTGCTCCGGGCACGAAGTCTTGCCCCGAAGAAGTACAGGGCAAAGACACCAGCAATACACCCAGCAGTGAGACCGCCGAGAAGACTTGTACCAGGACCGATGTTCAAGTTGAGATACATTGGGCGCGAAAATAGCACTGCTGCGAACGCAAGCGTCGATCGAGCGAAGTCGTTACCGGCGAAGAGCGATGCTGCGTATTGCGGGTAGACCCTGTTACGAGATTAGTATACAGGAATATCGATGTTCGCGAAGAGGGACTTACAGAGGAAGGTATACGAAGATGCATTGCATGATCACAAAGATACCCATTGTGAAAATCATGATACCAATCACACTGACAATCCAGTGAATATCTGGATCTGCCGTCCAACCAAAGATGAAGAGCCCGATGGGGCACAAGAACGAAGCGAACAGAGCTGGGATTAAGCGTCGTTCAGGCGCACCTAAGCCATATTTGCGAATCTCCGGCTCCAATATGTAGTAGAGATATGTGTAGAATGCTCCAATGGCCAGTACGACGCCGACGGTGATGGAGAGGAATGTCAATCCAAGCTCGCCGAGATTGAAGCCGTACATCGCGACGTAAACCAGTGGGAATGCCTCGAAGAAAGAATAGTAGATTCCGTAGCACAACGCCACATAGACTGCCGTGAAAGCGATTGCAGGATCCATGACCATAAGTTGTAGTGGCCTGACCAGGGCTTCGAAAGCGATGTCCCTTGGCTTCAAGTTTGCTTGATCGATTTCAGACTGAGCTTTCAATCTTGAGTCTCCTGTGAGCTTTCTCAGTCTCTGTGCTCGCCGCAGCAGGAGATTGGCTGTAGAAGTTTCGGGCAGGAAGAAGAGCATGCCAATGAACACCGGTCCGCTGAGCCAAAGCATTTCCCAAAGAGACCATCGCCAATCCTCAGCTGCTACTGAGAACCCTGAGATGAGTGGTCCCAGCGCTGGACCGCAAGTGGCAGCAAATGCCCAAATGCAAAGCACATAAGGTAGCTTGATCAGGCTGTACATGTCCTGCAAACTCGCTCCGCCAGTGGCAAGGCAGGGTGATCCAAAGAAGCCCTGCAAGAAACGAAGCACGAGGAGTCCGGCAAAGTTTTGCACAAGAGCTGCAGGCACGCAAAGAATGACAAAAATTGCCATCGTGATCATGTAAGGCGGGTTTCTGCCGATGCTTGGTATCTCGCTCAATGGAGAGAAGAGGAGTGGCCCGATGCCGTAAGCCAACGTGTAAAGTGCAAGGGTCAAGCTGGCGGCTGTTGGTCCGACGTGAAACTCTTCCATGATGCCTTCAGTTGAGGAGGTGATGATCGAAGATCCCATGTATACTGCCATGGTGTAAATGTATATCATAGATGAAGCAACGAGCTTCCTGCCACTTGACCAGTTCTGAGGGTTCTCTGGATCCCCTTCAGTGTACCAGTCTACCAGGATATCTCCGTTACTTGTTCGCTGTGGTACTATCGCACGGCTGGGCTCTTTCGCGATGGTGGACGCAGTAAAGGCAGCTTCGAGTTCTGCTTGTCTACGGATCTGCTGCAGGGTGGCGCGCGTGCCAACTCGCTCCATATGACTCTTTGTCGTTTCCAGCTTCTCCAGATCTTCGGTAGTCAGGGCACGCTCGAGATCTGATCGAGCTGTCGGCATTGATTGCAGAGTCGGACGATCGATGCCTGAAATCCTGGGGGACTCATCCTGGGCACCTTCTTCTATGGGTTCCAGGTCTTTCTTTTCAATATCCGTCGCGTCGATCTCGCCATCTGGTTTTGTCGATTGAGTACTCAGATTGCGCGAAACTAATTCAGACCGAGGCTTCTCTGCAACCCCTTCTCGCGGAATATAGCTTGCTGGGCAACGGAAGCCGGGCTTCTCCTCGGGATACTGTAACACTCGATTGTTGGTGAGCCAGCGCATCAGTTGGCCAACAGGCGCATCTCGAATCAAGTCCATTTTAGCGATCAAGAACTGGGATCCTTCGTTTGCGTCCAGAGCAAAGTCTCCTTGTGCCTTCTGACTTTTGGCCTCTGTTTCGGTGCGTCAGTAGAGGCAGCGAGAGCAGGTGTGGGCAGTATATCAGTAGCACTACTGCCTGAGGCTATGGAACCCGGCCGGACATCACTTGTATGCCCGTCGAAGCTTCGGACCAGCGCTCGGACTTCACATGCAGCACACCGTCAGGCGAAAAGGCGCCAGCTTCGAAATCGGGCGCGACTGCTTCATGGTCACACCAATCACGTCCATGGGAAAGTCAAGCTGGCGTGCCGCGATTGTTGAACTCACGTACTTTGTCAGCATGATGCGGGCGTCGATCAAGCCGTTGCAGCTGCTGTTGAATTCGCAGCCTTCGCAAAGCATATTTCGAATGACGACTGAATTGCGAGACGTGAAGGCGCCATACAATCTCTGCTTGGGGGGCAAAGTCTAATGACCACGTTTCTAATCTTCAGCTGGACAGTCGTCATTGCGTATACCACTTCGGACGGCGTGATTGTTAATGCGCGCGGACGAATCCTGTATGTGGCTGCAGGATTCAATGGTTTGTCAGCTAGCTTGGCTTGCTGACTATGCAGACGGACCAATATGCAGCTCGCACCATCGCAAAAGTCTTTCCGCCATGTCGATCCAGAACTTTTGCTCTATCAGCAAGTGCGGTTGTCGCGGATAAACAACGAACTCAAAGGGCAGGCCATAATGGCTCAGAGCCCTGCGCATGCCTATGCCTTGCTCAATTGGGCAACGCTCGTCTTTCTCGCTTTGCATGATAAGCATCGGCGGGAGTATCATCGCCCGCTCTGCTTCGGACTTGCGCATTGCTTCGCCAACTTCCCAGATAGCACTGGCTTGCCGGTTCCGCGTATCACTTTTCGACTGCGTCCATGGCGATCCAGCAACATCTAATTCCGTCTCGATCGATGCACCGAGATCAGAAGTCAGAGACATGGTATCTGCGTCGGTAATGCCATTCAGAGGTACAGCTGCGCGAAACTTCCAGGGGAACAACGATCCGTTTCGGGTGGCACAGAGATACGTGAGGAATCCGCCTTGCGAAATGCCACCTACCAGCAGGCGGTTTTGGTCGGCGTATTTGATGTTGATAGCATGATTCGTGATCGTTACGACATCCTCCCAATCGTATCGTCCAACACCTTTCAGGCTGTAAGAGGCGAACTTCTCCCCCTTCCCAGTGCTTCCTCGATAGTTCGTGAGCAGGATCGAGTAGCCATGGTGCAGTAAGAAAGGCGTCCAGTAGAACAAGTACGTATCGAACTCGTTGGAATTGCGCATTGTTGGACCTCCATGAATCAAGACCACGGTAGGCTGAGGAGCTGCTGGCAAGCTCCGGCTTGGTGTCAAGAAGACGCCGTCGAGATCAACCTCCTTGTCCAGCGATGAGCATAAAAATGGGGTGTAGGAGCCGAAACTGCGGTCTCTGAATAAATTTCCGTGATTTGACAAGCGTATCATCTCAGTGTTCGTTGGCGAAGTCGAGTATACTTCATTAGGTGTATTGATGTCCGAGGTAACAATGGCGAGAATCACCTCCTCACCGTCATCTCTGAAGCCGGCGTCAAAGGCCTTGATACACTTAGCTTGGCTGTGTAGGACCCGGCCTGGCAGCATAACGAGTACATCGTGCAAGCCTTGTTCTGCATGGCCGATTAGGGCGCCGCGGGCGCTGACAAGCTGCTTTGCATCGTCCTCGGTGCCGAAAGCGACTCTTGACAGTTCTGCACCTGCTCGCGCTGGAAATGAATACACCGCGGTCCCTCCGCAGGTCTTGTCAAGAGGAACGCCGCCGATGAAGTACAACTTCTCGTCCGAGCCCCAAATGATCTTGAATACAGCTGTTGGGAGATCGAGGATAGGCTGCGCTTAGTCAGTATATTTCGAGCAGACGCAACGGCAATCCTGGGAAAAATGGCCTCAAACAACGCGAATATGCCATAGAATGAAGTTATGGGACCTACCTCGGTGGACCAACAATCGTCTGACCACAGCTTGATTAGGCTTACTTGCGAGCCTGTCAGGAAAGGTTCTTCGATATGCGACGTCCTCGTGTGTACGACGGCCAGCGAGAGACTGTCGCGGCCCCAGCTGAGTGCGGTCACATGGTCATTGAACTTGTTCCCTTGTGCATCTTCACCAGCGTGGCGGAAAGTCTTCTTGGTCTCGATGTTAACCGTGTTCAGGTGCGCATTGACCCACTCTTGGCCCCAAACCTGCCAGTCTTCGCCAATGTCCTTACGAGCTTTGTGCTCTGGGGTTTCAGCATCGGCGCAGAGATATGCAATGCTCTTGCCGTCTGGTGAGAATTCGAAGGCAGCGATCTGCCGTTCGTTGTCCACGTCGGTAATGGCGTAAGGCTCACCATAAGGAACACCATCCCGCAGGTTCCAAAGGTAGATGGCCCATTGCTCGCCGACTTTTGCTCTGTCAGATACAAAGGCGATGCTCTGGCTTCCAGAGTGCCAGCGAGGAAGATGGTCGTTGAATTCGCCAGAAGTAATCTGCCGAGAAGAGTCCACTATACCAACGTCCGCAAGCCAGAGTGTCGACACCGTATGCTTTCCTTTCTTGTGGCCATTCTGAAGAGTAGTGCTGTAGAGGACTTGTTTCGCGTTCGGAGAGACCTGCAGGACTGCTGGCACCTCAAGGCTGCACAGATCCTCAATCAGCTTCCGCGACTCTGGCTGAGATGATTCGGACATTGTCAAACAAGCACTGCTACCGATTACTGACCAGCTAGAATTGCAAAAGTCATCCAGACCATGTGCAGAAAATCTCAAGTCGGGATTTCATAGCTCATGATCTCTAGGCCCCAGCAATACGCGATTAGGAAGGTGGCACTGAACTGATTCGGGTCGCGCGGAAGGCATCGCATTGTGAGTGGCAGAGTCGTGTCGGGGATCCTGGAGGATTTCGAAGATAGCCCGTGAGCATCATGTTGTCGAAGCGTTGCTCATCAGTCGCGTTCAGACGCGTTGCACGAGGGTGAGTCCGCGGAGAGATGACCAGACGTGAACGTGAAGATGGCGCTCGGCAGTTCCGACGACTTCACCCGTTCCGGCAGCACAACTTCCCATCCAACACTCCACTTCGCCATCAATCCAGCATGATTTGTGCACTTCACCATCTCCTTCCGACTGCTTGTGACTCATTTCAAGTCGCCATTGTGCTCTCTCTGCTGAGATGGGTCAACACAAGGGACGCTGGCCCAAATACCCAACCATTTCACATTGATTCGCTCACGGCCCCAGCAACCACTTTAGTCTCTGCCAGGAGCGCCGACATAGAGTTTCACGAGGACGCGTTAAGTGCTGTGAACTCGCGTCGACCAGATACTTGACGTGCTCTGGAAGAAGTTGCCCCACCAACGGTGAAGTGAGAGCGCTGATTGTTTTCGATGTGAGATGTGAAGCGGAAGGTAAGGAGCTGGCCGGTAGGCATTGAATCCACGAATCAACAGACAATCCTGGAGACTCTGAAGTAGGCCCCTGATCTGTCACAGCGGCGGCTTTGTGCCTCGTGGGGGACTGTTCTTCGTCCGTTCGTCTCCAGATCTGTTTTGGCTGCAAAGCCACAAACGCACGTGCATTTGGAAACGAGCGCGCACAACGTTCCACAAGACTTCACTTGCTCACTTGGTGATAAGCGACGCTCGCTTGACTGACTTGAAAGCCTTTCTCGTCAGCTCTCCTCTCTGACATCAACACCACAACTTGACACAGCACTCAGCAAGACCGCTTCCTCACAGGACAGACACTGCATTTGCCAACCACCATGGGCAAGTCCACGGTCAATTGGGACAGCCAGGAGACCTGGCAGCGAGTCGTTGCCGCTATCATTGCCACTGGTGTCAAGGTTTGTCGCGACCAAGTCCTGCTTGACTACACGCTCGGTCCACTGACTGCACAACAGATTGACTACAAGCAAGTCGCACTCCACTTTGGAACAACTTACGGTACTCCAGCCCCATTTGTATCAGTGTCTGTTTACTAAGACTTTTTCCAGATACCATCGAGAACCGCTTCCGCAAGATCAAGAAGGAAGCCGCAGTCCTCAAGGCAGAAGTTGAGAGTGGTGAGCGTGGCGAGATAACACCTGCCCGCAAGTCCGCTGCTAGCAGCCCCAAGAAGACTCCACGCAACACTCCGAGAAAGGATGCTCTTTCTAGTAAGTCGTCTTTGCTCTCTACCTTGATCGTCAACCTATGCTAACAGTGTATCCTCTACAGATGTCACCAACGGACGTATCGCCAAGACACCCACTCCCAGCGGCCGTAAGAATAGCATCAAACTGGAGGCAATCGAAGCAAGCTTCGCCGACGCTCCGAGCGATTTTGACGACGGACTGGGCGGTTTCGGTCACCTGGTGGGCAACTTCGACGAGGACATCAGCAGTGACTACTTGACTTGATCGTCTGGGAAGCTTCCACACAATGAGACATGGGCAGGGCTGAGGATCCTCGACAACGAGAACGGCGAACACGACTTGAGGTAGCACGTTAGGCGCGCTACCACGACTGTATTCGATTGGTATTAGATAGTGAAACGAAGTAGGTCAAGAAGGACCTCTTCGCTTGTGAAAGACTCCATTGGCATTGTCTCTCGTCGTCTGTGAAAATCTGTGCTCCAAGCCAGAATTTCCAATTCGTACACAAGATGCAGTATGTTCGGTCGAGCAACCTCAAATTGAGCTTCCTGCGTTGTAACCTTCAGCGATACGCCGCTGCTGCCTGTAAGCCGTTGTAACTCAGGCAACATAGACTTTGTCCTATCCCACTGATCCCTTTTCGTAATGCCTGACGGCATGCCTGTACGCGCATATACTTCACATGGTTCGCGAATTGCAATCGCGTCGCGCGTCAAAGGACGTGAAGATACGTGAGGCCAGATAAATGGGTTTCGGCGATCTGATGCGCCAGTGCCGCAACAGACAATCCGGTGCTGTGCTGTATTTCGAGTGTCTCGCGCAGCTTGTCGACATGTCTTCACATGTGAAGCCGTTTCTAATCCCCAGCGCGGCAGCAACGCATCAGCATTGGCTGCATTAGGTCCCTCACTTTCACGTGTGATTTTCCAGGCGACCTTCTTCGAACTTGCTCTTCCACTCACTGCTCAACTTGCAACTCTCGCAACCTCGACCACAACATCACAACCCTCAACACAGAGCTTCGTACGTGTGCCTCTTGCTTCACAATTGATCCACGCTCTTGCTCCTTCAACTGACCCTCCTTCTAGGCGCTCCTCTCAGCGACCCAATGGCACCCAAGTGGACGTCCGAACGTGACCAGCATCTTTTGCTGCTCATTATCGGCAGTGTCAAGATCAATTTCCAAGAAGTAGCCGAGAGCTGGACTGCTACGTTCCGTATGTATGACCAAAGAACACTCCCCGCTGACATATACTGACCGGTGTATAGCAAATGAATCCTTCCATCCCACCAAGAAGGCCATCGAGGAGCATGTCGCGAAGCTCAAGCGCGACATGAAGGGAGCCAGTGGTGGCGCCGGATCTGTTATTGGCAGTGCCTTCTCAACTCCAAAGTCCGCCGTCAAGCGCACTCCAGCCAGCAAGCGCACTACCACGTTCAAGTCCAAGACGCCAGCCAGCGGCAAGAAGCGCAACTTCACTTCGATGTCCGACGAGGACGGCGATGATGATGAGGAGGGACTCAACATGAGCACCCCTTTGCCAAAGCGCCACATGACCAGCCGCCGTTCAAAGTCAGTCACTGGCAAGTACGCCGATCCGGGCAGTTCGGGGGACGAGGACGAGGATGTTGCAACGAAGGAAGAAGAGTCCGACGATGGCCTCGAAGCTGCCTTCGCTTCGGTCAAGGCTGCTACTACCGGTGCTTCTCTCGGAGGACTCAACGGCTCTGGTAATCACGAACCAAAGCCTCGCAATGACAGCGTCGTCGCCGCTCGGCGCAGCCCGTCGAAGAGCAAGCGCGTGTCCCTCGATGAGCAGTCGGACGTGAGCGAGTTTGACCCTTTGACTTGAGTCCTCTCTCTTCTGTACTGATAGGGTTACTTCTTGACGTAGCACCATAAGCTGGTCTGCAGCCTCGGCGGGCAGCCGAAGCTTTTGCAACTTTGATGGGCCCTCGGAAAGGAGACTTTGCATGTTGGCCAGGTTGCGAGAATGTCTTGGGCATTCACAGAACAGGCCAGTACCGAGAAGAATTGTACAGTAAGAGTAACGAGAAGATTGGAAAAGGCTGCTTCACATTCGGAAGCTATTGACCAATGCCCAATCGTCACCCAAGCAGTCTTTATTCTCCAATATCGTTTTTCCATTGGCTCCGTGGAATGCGACTTTAATCGCGGTCCTCGCAAGTCGTTGCACTGCGATACTGGGTATCACAGCTTCCGTAACCACATTCAGCATGCCCTCACTGTCCCCTTTCAGCACTCCACCAGGCCGCAGAGCAATGACCTCGAAGCACTTATATTTCTGCCCAGCATTATGCTTCGCATTCAGACTAGCATCCTGTCCATCACCCACGTTTACATCCTTCTCTTCCGCCCTCCCAGCAATATCAAACAAAGCCTTCTCCGCAGCCCCTTTAATCTTCCGACTTTCACCATACATCCACAACCTCTTAAACTGATCCTGCTCCGCTCCCCACCCAGAAACAAACACAAACCGAAATGGGAACCTCTTATCCCCAGCCGCAGGCTGTTTCTCCGGATATCCCACATACGGCTCCATCGTATACGCAACCCCATTACTAAAAGCTTCCGCCGCGGCCGCAGGAAAATTCACGCCGACTTTGCGTGCTTCATCGATATTCTTGAATGCGGAAACAGGACCTCCTAAGCTCCAAATACATGCTTCTACGCCTTCGTCTCGGAATCGCTGGAGGAGAGAATCGGGGTAAGCTTCGAAGTCTTCGTGGAGGATTTGTGTGACTTTTTTGCTGGAGCTGAACTTTGGGTCTGGATGCGGGCGGCGGGTGAGGAGGTAGACGTGGTTGATGTAGTTGTGTGCGATTAGTTGGGAGAGAATCTCGCTGCCGATGAAGCCTGTTGCGCCTGTGAGGATGACTTTCATGCTGTTCAGGTGGGACAGTGTCGAGATGGCAGTGTCTGAGGTCTACGGCTGATGACATGGATATGTACGTCAAGGTGGGCTGACGACGACTGGAGATGCATCATTTTCGTGCTTCGTTCACCTGTCTCGGGAGCTTGCAGAGCGTTACAATATGCTGACACGGATTCCTGTATGTCTTGAGGACTTTAGCAGAGGAGAACATGCTGGTCGTGGTGATTCAATCAATGCTCCTCTCCATTGACTTGCAACGGCCTTTGGAGGAAAGCACACCAGCGCGGCTCGGAAAAGTCGGCAGCGTCGGAAGCGCGTCTTTCCTCCAACTGCCGCGCGCTTCATCCTCTGAGATATTGCAGCTTTCTCTAACCATTGTGCAAGCAAGACAACGACAATTTGCTGCATACTCTGCGCCAGCGCTCAGAGAAGAACGTAGAGCTTTGGAGCCGCATCTCGAGAACATCACGGCGACCAGGCAGTCTTGTGCGAAGATCGCTACGCCGCGGCAAAGAAACCACCAGAATGGCCCTAAACAACGGCAACAGAATCGCCCGCTGAGGCCCCCATTGGGGGTCACTGGTGCTCGCTCACTAGTCAATCAGCAATGTTAGTGTTGCCCCACGATCGCGCACCGCTCGCTCTTGGCTGAGGAGTAGCAGCAATACGGCATCATTGCTAACTCCTAAAACAGGAAGTCATCAGCAACAGTCGCGAGGACTGATCAAGCTAATCCGTATATGGTGCTTCAGCTGGCAGATGTCGGCAATCTTCTGGCTCACGTATGCATGCTGATCCAGCTCAGAAACGAAAAGCCAAGGTCTTGCAGATCACGAGCAACCGAACATGAGCCTTGTTAGCAGTTACAACGGTACATACACAATCCTTTGCAGTTTGCACACATGTCAAAAGAAGCAATCGACTCGCTTTCGCGAAAGTTTGTCCGGCTCATGGTCGCTAGCTCGTGGGCGCCCCTTCCGGCTGCATTGCGACACGATCCGGAGCTACTCTTACGCGAGGTACACCTTGGACGGTATATGTTGGAAAGAGGCACACAGCATGCTAAGCAGGGCTAGCTGCTACGCCCGCTCGCAGGATCATGGCGTCACTATGAAGGATGGTCCGACTACTGATGGGGCAAATGCACAAGATCGGCATGGAACGCGAGGTCTCTTCTGCTGTGGTACTTTGTTCGTGGCTGCCGGAGCGCAGCAGGGCGGGCGATACGATAACTTGGCATACACCAAGCCATTGTGGCCGAAAATCCGCCTCTTGCCCAGCGATCGTGCAGCCAGAGGTATCCCCAGCTCATCTACTGGCTGCAAAGGATCTCGCACTATCCTCTAGTGGCTCAGGCTGTCTCTCTTTTTGCCGCAAGACCACTTCCAAATACTTCACATTTGATCATCATCATACACTGCCAAGAGGAGTAAATGACTCTGCCAGACCGTGTACGCTCGCATCAATCTCAAGGAGGAGCTTTAGGAGTTGCCTCCGACACGTAAAAAGCGCAAAACCGACCTGTCGGTACTAGCAAACCAACCAGACTCGGCATATATGAGTCCGCTAATGGTAGCTTTGCTTCCCAGCTTCCATAGTTTTCCTCTAAGTTAGGGCTTTCAGAACAGGAAAAGTCCGCCTAAAACATGCTCGCAGGCCTTGCGGCTATGTAGATGATCGCGGACGCTTCGAACCCTATCGGAGCATAACCCATTCGTGGACTAGCAGCTGCGGCTGCTGAATGTCTTAGGCATGCCGAGGTGATCACCATCTGGACGAACTACTCCTCGAAACTTTCCGAATGGAAAGTTCGACGCTGTCTCTCTCAAAGTTTAACAAAAGCGCCTCATTATGAATAAGCATGTGATGCCACATTGCCCGCGTGAGTGTCATGTGGGCGCCATCAATGTCTTGATAGACTACAGTGAAACTAGTTCCAAAGACTATGTTGACTTCGAAGGTGACAAATGTCTGTCATGTACGCTGTTGGTCTGCATATGTAATGTCCGGCCGCATAGACTCCGCATTAGTAGAATAACATAGCGTCCGTCGAATAGCAGTGCACAGTCGAGAGATATTGCCAATGACTATCAAAGAAATCCGGAACTCACTCTATAGCCCGCCTTCGTCGAAGTTCTATTGGCGATGTACGGCGATCGAGCGACGCATTTACAGGAAGGCTTCGCCAGCTTTCGGATTTTGTACAAGTGAGTTGTTCATGAGACTGACAGCATGTCTAAGTATCTGCTTGCAGAGTCGAAATACACACTGCAAAAACGGTGAAAGTCACAATGCTTGACGAGTTCGAGTTCGAAGAGAACGTAGGCAGAGAGTAAGTCGTGGAGGAAAGAGTGACGCTGCCAAGCCATGACTTCCCAGTTCGTCGTCGGCCGCCCATCGCAACCGCCGTCCACTTCACCAATACTCAGCTATACAATCGACGCCCACGCGACACAACGCTTGCGATCTCGCGCTCTGCCGGAAAGATACGCCCATCATGAGCACCGCGGAGCGCAGCAAGCGCCACAAACAGCGCAAAGTCCTGCTGATGGGCCGGTCCGGCGCTGGCAAGTCCTCCATGCGCTCCATCATCTTCCAAAATTACGTCGCCAAGGACGTCAGGAGGCTGGGAGCGACAGTAGATGTGGAACACAGTAACATCAAATTCATGGGAAATCTCATGTTGAACCTCTGGGATTGTGGCGGGTGAGCAAATTCGCCTGTAGCATTCGTGGGCCATGGTAGGTGAACTGACACCTGCGCTCACAGTCAAGACTCTTTTGTCGAATCCTACTTGACCAATCAACGATCTCATGTCTTCACATCGGTTGCTGTACTGATCTTCGTCTTCGATATCGCATCGAGGGAAGCAGCTCCGGATATGCTCAGCTTCGCCAATACGATCCGCGCCTTGCAGGAGTTTAGTCCGACCAGCAAGATCTTTGTCCTCGTGCACAAGATGGATCTGATCCCTTCGGACCAGAAAGCGGCCCTGTATGCCCAAAAAGTAAAAGACATCCGTGCCACATGCGAGGACGAAGGCTTCACCGGCAAGCAAGTCGACATTTGCCAAAGCTCCATTTGGGACCAAAGTCTCTACCGGGCATGGACACAGGTCATCTACTTCCTAGTGCCAAATGCAACTGTCATCGAAGGGATGCTAGAAAAGCTCGCGGAGCTCCTGGATGCGCGGGAAATGATCCTCTACGAGCGCACCACATGTCTAGTGGTGACGCATATCACTCGTGGTAGCGAGGCAAATAATCCCTACACGGACCGCTTCGAACGGATCAGCAGCATCTTGAAAACGCACAAACATTCAATGTCCAAGCATACGGGAATGATGCCTTCCGAAGTGTCGTTTGCGGAGATGCAAATCAAAACCGGTGCATTCATGTTCTTCATCACGCGCCTGACGGAGAACACGAACTTGGCGGTGGTCATGCCAAGTGACGAAGCATCCTACAATGCTGCCAGAGTCAATGTCCAGCTCGCGAGGCGAGAATTCGCATATCTCGATATTGTGGAGAAGAAGGGTAAACAAGATCATCTGAACAATCCTGCTTATCGCGAGATGGCATCGCATCGAGATGACGAGCGTGGGAGCGAGGACTCCGAATCCTTGCAGAATCGCTTCCATGATGAAAGGTGAGGCGACGACGACAGGGCCTGTTCGGCCTGAAGAAGATGCGAAGGCACGTCGACAGCATCTCGATAACGGCTCATTGTCCGTAAAACCGGACGTTCATCCGACCCGGAGCACTCGCGTGGTTCCGTCAACGCATCTAACGCACTGCGCCGCAACACTACCGGTCCACTACGCGGCTGCAGTGAATTTTTGTGCGTGGGATTCAGAATGTGATCGCACGATTACGACGTGTCAGTGTTATTTGTGCCTGACCAAAAGGCCTCGAACAATGACTGGACTATCTTGGCAGAAGACTTCGACCAGCTGCAAGTCCGGCCCTGCAACCATCGCTCATAGCGTCAAGCGGCCAGCGATCTCGCGCGTTTCGGCATCTCGCTAGCGACATATGCTGGACGGATCTCCTTCTGCCGGGTGGTTGCATGCAGCATACACAATGTCTCGGCTTAAAAGCACGGCACCGTGGATTTCCCACCAGCATGCATGCATGCGCGCGACCTACGTGCAGAGTGGAGCGGGCGTGGGGTGGAGTTTTGGGTGCGGATATGGGTATCCTGCTACTGTGCCGTACCATACTAATCAAGAAAGGACCAAAAGAATTACAGTCCCCTGCACAAGCCTGTGCGTCAGTTCGGCAGCGAAAATGTACTCGGACCATGTGCATGCTCTTCTGTTCATTGCCAAGAGAAAACGCGGCGGACGGAATCCACATCGGTACCGTGAAGGCGGACAAGTACCGCTGTGGGCGGCTTTCAACGAGCGACACACCCCTGGTCGCAGGATCGACGCCGGCTGCAGTTTGGCGAAGCGGAAAGTCGCAGGCTGGTGTGTTGTGCAAAACACTTGCAGGCATTCAATTCCCAGTCAATCAATTCACCTCGCCTAGATTTTCGCACTCGCGTTCACACATCACTTTGGGCAACCACATGCAGTCCTCTTCCGTACCTCCCTGCCCTGGTCGACACAGGCTGCATGTCATGCAAAGTACTCTACACATACGATTGTGACGAAGAGTAGATCGATCATTTCCCATCTCATCATGCGCCCTTGCGCGTGCGTGCACGCGAGCTGCACTGGCTGTCCTCTTCAAAATCTCATCTGACCTTGCTTCCCGCATGCATCTGCAATTGCCGATCACTGCTCTGCTCTGCTGGCTCGCGCGGGGCGACGGCAAGCAACGCCGGAGCGCTTGCATTGCATGTTGCATGTATCGTGTTTGTCGTACCCGTGCCGCATCACTCATCATTTAGCTCCGCCGAGGCCGATGTGGTTGTTTGATCGCATAGTTGCATACACACGAGTACCTGCACAGCTTGTATGTACCTTTCGGCAACGGAAAAAAAGTCACTTTTCGCAGTACATACAGTAGCAATGTTCTAGTGTGGGCGCTGGTGGGCACATGCCGAAGTCCACCACTAGACTAGCAGAAACTCTCTTCTCAACGATTTTCTCTCTCTGTGCCGTGTTGAACGATTCATGCTGTTGTAATTTAGGCTTTTGCGAAATCTCCGTGAACATTATTAGTGTCTAGCAGAACAGTAGTGGGTAAGAGCCCCAGAGGACGAATCGCAGTCATCAGTCGATTATCGAAGCACCTCAGCGCTATTCGTGCACGTCACGCAATTGCCCCTCTCTCAATCGTCGTGCTCGCGCGTGATGCGTGGGGGGATCGCGTTTCAACAATACGCGTATGTGTGTACATACGTCTTCGGTACAGCAAAGACCTTGCGTGAGAGAGACAGATCTTCTGGTTGTTGACAAGGATTTCCGGCTTGGGGCAAAAGCACGGTGAAGCAAAGATCTGATTGGGAGCCACGCGCAAGTGCATGTGGTTGGCATCGGCACGCGGCATGGAGCAAGCCAAATCAGAACGATATCAGTGGTGGCTGGCTGGCTGGCTGCGGCTGATGGCTGCGAGAGTTACTCGGGTGCATCGGCCGAACGCGACCGGCGTTGCCTTGCCTTTCGATGATCGGGATGCCGAGCTGAACATCAACGTGCCGAAACGAAAAATGTATGGGGAGCATAACGGTTTTCTCCATCTGCCCATGCCGCTTACACCTCGCGCCAATGCGCGAAGGATCAGCATCAGCACATGCGATCAATGCACGCTGCGATTACCCTCAACGACAGCTCCGCCATGGTACATGACTGCGCGCTTTGCGATTGTGCGGGATCAGGCCTGCGTCGTCCAACGTTCTGGACCCTCCGTAGCGAATGCTTGACCATGGCGAAACTGCCTTGTATGACACCTTTTACGCAGTATTCTCATCGCCGAACAGCATGAGTGATCTCTCTCCCGCGAGCACTGAGCGTTCGGCCTCGTATGCGCATTCAGCCTGGACAGAACTAAAACGCCAGGCTGCGAACATTAACAGTCTTTGCGACTCCGAGAAGAGACCGGAGCACCGTGAAGATCAATGGAGGTGAAGACGACGCCGGACTGATTGATCCAGCACTTGCCTGGACATCACCGGCAGCAATCTAGGTTTCAACATGGGAGCCTTTGAGATGCCCCTACTTCACGCGCAGCACGCATACCCATGCCTAACTGCTCGCATACTCGAGCCTCACGACTCTTGTTGGCATGATCATGAGCGGGCATACCTCCGCGAATCCCATCTCGCTGGGTCGACATGTGTCAAGGGGCATCTGAAGCATCTTAGAACTCGGCATATTCACGAGTCAAATGCAGACTTTGGAGCAGGATTCTGCAGGACGAGTCACAACCTTCTTCAGGTGTGCAGGCTCAATTTGGACAGAGGCCCCAGCTGTCAGCAGCCTGTTTTGAGACACATGGTCGGAAGCCTACGATTCTTGCTCAAGCCTCAAGGGTCCAAATGACTGACACAGTGCATCAAACTGCAAGCGGCCCCATCCCATCACTCCCGGAGCCTTTGGAAATGCTTTTCGTCAAGGATACAAGTGGCGTAGAATGGCTGCGATGCCGACCATGTCACGGTCACAGGCCATAGACTTCGAGCCTTGAGTCTGATGAGCTGTGTTTTCTCTTCCGACTGAAGGCCTCGACTTCGTGCCGTTAGCAAATTAGGACGCAAGGAAGCCGTGACATGGATAATTTGAATCACTCTTCGGTATGCGCCTCTCGTCACATCTCGGGTGAGGCCAGCGGTCCAGTCGGGGACATTGTCAAGGCGTCAAATACAATTCTTGAGGCCATTCCATGGATTTTGGTGGCGACCTGCACCAGCAAGTACCCCTTTTGCAGCCTCGATACTCGCACTCTGTTCATTGGAAGTTCGAGGTCGTTCAAGGTAAGCCAGGAGATGAAAGTTTGCGGCCCTCCTCTCCCGCGAACACACCTATCCACGAGTCGAAGAGCTGAGAAGCACAACATGGCAAGGTCATGATCCACTCAACGCCTTGCGCGATGCTATCCCGACTGGGCGATGCTTCAAAACAACCATCCTTAACTCCAACACAAGCTCCGTCCCAGATCTAGATGCGCTGTGGTAGAGGCTTGGTACCAACGTTTCGCAAAGGTGTGGCGTGCGACTAGTCCTCCTACGAAATCCAACCAACCACATTGGATCCTTTCGAGGTCAGACATGCGAGACCGTCACCGTTTGACACACCAGGTCCGAAGCGCGTCGCTGCCAGCATCATCTCCGCTGGTACTGCATATGTGGATAAGAGGTACCACGCATCTCTGGTGCATGCGATATGTGCTGTTCCGTCCCAGCAGGGAAGTTTGTGGCGCATGGCAACCTTCTCGGATGGCAAAGTCGTGCTCCGCGATCTTAGCTGCCTGGGCAGAAACGTGTCTCCCGAGATATGCTTTGAAAGGATCGATTCAGTATCGGAGAGGTAGAAGCTTGTGAGGAGAACGTGGTTGAAGTTGCTGATGGCGGATTCGAACAAGATCTGCTGCCTCACGAACGCCACACTCGTGGTTGCGATTTGGGGATACGAATCATCAGTCACGATGTTCTGAGAACATTAGCGACTAGTCTAATAACAGCGATGGACTTGGAGGAATGCACTGATGAGAGTGATAGATACGCTTGACACGAATGCGCAAATAACGCCATACAGAGCTGGGAGTCGGCACACGTGTTGAAAGGCGTCTCGGTTTCTCACATTGAAGCAAAGTACTCCAAGAGTCTACAGCAGCACCGCACACGATCTTCCAGCCTGCCGGCTACAGCGATCATCTTGCCTGTCACCTCCGGTCGTCTCTGCATGAATACGATCTCCTCTAACAGTCTAGCTCATCGTTTACGACCATTGCCCTATATACCTCAGTTGATCCTATCAACAATAAAACACAACTTCCACGAAAGCGCAAGCGCAATGGAGGTACCTTCGATTAGCGTCGATGTTCACTAGACACCGACGGCCATATTGTAGCGCTAAGTCAATCTTCCATTCTTCCAGATTGCCAGGAATTCAAACAACAAGATTCCAGGCTATGCAACAACCAAACTTGGAAGGAAATCTGCTACTAGCAAGCTAGTTAGCGATCGATCTACTAGAAGCCGCCGAGCCTACCAACCAGATCCGCCCGCTTTTAAAGCAAAGTGTATCTTGATGACTGCCTGACGATGGAGCTAGTATCTGGCGGTTGAGGAGCCATCGGTGGCCGACGGCGAGGGAGGTTTGGCCGAAGGCGAAGGCGGCAGCCACGTGCCCGCGAGCGTGGGGATGGCGCGCCAAATGAATGAACGAATGAGGTCGATGCCGCGAATTCTGGATCTGTAGGTTTTTCGGCTTGCCGAGTTGCGGAGTGAGTGCCTTTGCATACCGGACTGTGTCGATGAGCAGCAAAAAAAATCGCGTTTTTCGTGAGAGCTATTCTCTCAAGGCTTGTTCTGATGAGGTTCGAATACGACCACACGAATCGAAGAACGCAGGCCTTCTCTCGGTCCAGAGCAGGAATCCCAAGCTTCTTGGCCTCGCTCATACTGGCAAGTGTCCTTACTTCGATGAAGTCGGTGATGACCACTACACAGAACACGCCAGAGCGTAGTGGAAATTTCCTCTGGCGAAAAAGTGCTTCGCCTGGGTGTTTTTTGGGTCGTAGATCATTTGCTGGCAATTGAGTGTCCATGCGCCACCAAATGCTTCGATGCGGAATGCTGTTGTGGCCCAGCACCAGTTGAAAGGTATTATTACTGCTGACAACATTTTTTGAAGTGCTTCATGATCATGAAACTGGGCCACATTATTTTTACGCGAACAGACGTCCGCTATGGAATTTTTTTTCCATCGAATGCTTACTCCCGAGCAGCTTGTGTTTTGGCCAAACCGTCTTCAAAGTCGAAGCTGGGATGGAAGCCTTCGCTTGATTCAACTGACCCAGTTGGCTTTGCTCTTTGCCATGTGGGCTATATGCAGGTCGAGAGCAGGCAAGTAAAGCCAGGAGGAGAATTGTCAATGCCTGCAAGAAAGGACCGACGTCAACCTCATCCGGCTTCCTCCCACCTCTCATTTATAGCTTCGACAACAACATCTGCGGCGTCGTCGACCGATTAGACTTGGGCCGACGATGACTCTGGCGCTGAACAATAAGCAAGATGAGACTATACTACACGCCCTCTGCGTACGGAAATATGCCAAGATGATTCGAAAGTAGTCAGAGGCTTTTCCGGTCACAACCTGACAATACCGAGTCCTCAGTGGCGCGGAAGAAGTGAGCAGCGCCCGTGTATGACTGACTCACTGGCTCACTAGCAATGGAAATTGTCGACCAGAAGGCAGCTTTTCGCTGGACCAACGCGCTCGCTGAGCCTCTCATTATCCTGCCATGTGGCTCGGAAATAGTGGCCGATCTCAACGACAAAGGATTGCGAACTACTGTAGCAAGCTTGCATGAACAGGCTACAACCACGCTAGTTGTCTACAGGATACAAGTCAAGACTCTCCAAGCAGTACTTGGCTCTGTACCCCGGATCTAAAGCTCGACTGGGCGAACATGAATATGCGATCAAATTCGACAAATGACAATTCACAGTCCGAATTCGTCAGTACCGCAGCACTTGTGGCTTGGGAAAGCATTTGTTTCCGCCTTGTCACCGGCAAAGGATCTTTTGTGCGCCCAGACCACGTGCCTGAAGACCGGACATACCAGCAAGCCACGCGACGCGTCCTTGCTAGCCCCGAGCTGATCCCACCACACACGGCTAAAGCAGCCGTTGCAGTCCAATGCTGCAGGGACACTTAACATTGCTTGTCTCCACCTTTTGAATCCTCTGGACATCTGGAACGCTCATCGACATCCCTACTAGCAACCATGGCCGAGAAGGTAGCTGACAGCAAGGCGATGCCGAAACACATTGAAGAGCTGGAGAGAACTCATACCAATATCGACGTGATTGAAACTACCCAAGAGAGTCCCTATGGAGAGGTCAATTTCATGGGAACCTACATCGCTGTCACATTGGCTTGTTGTGCGAGTTTCGCAGGTTTCATCATGCCTGTGACTTCACTTCAATTGATCGAACGAGACTTGGGCGTCTCACCGAATGCTATCTGGGTCGCACTCGGCTGGATTCTGTTATCCGCGGTCTCATTCATCCTCTTGGGCCGCTTATCTGACATCTTCGGCCGGAGATGGTTTTTCACAGGATGTACAGTCTCAGCTCTGATCGGATCCATCATTGGAGCTACAGCGCAGCAAACAGAAGTTTTGATCGCTGCTTCGGTTTTCCTGGGATTGGGTTCTGCTGGACAGCTTTCGTTTAATTATTCACTCGGAGAATTGGTTCCTATGCGCCATCGCTTCGCAGTCAATGGCTTTATTTTCCTCGCGACTCTGCCGTTCTCAGGTCTCGGACCTTATTTGGCTCGACTTATGATTATTAATACTAGTGCGGGCTGGAGAGGAATTTATTATTTGACTATTGGGTTGAATGCTGCTTCTACGGTTTGCTGGGTCCTCTTCTACCACCCACCAACCTTCGACAATCTACATCGCAACCGCACCGTTGGCGACGAGCTCCGAGAATTGGACATTGGTGGCATCTTTCTCTACGTCTCCGGCTTCTTCTTGTTCTTGCTCGGCTTAGCATGGGGAGGTACTGTACATCCTTGGAGCTCGGCATATGTGATTGCTCCACTCGTCATCGGCTTCTTCGTGCTTGTGGCTTTTGTGCTCTATGGTGAGTTGCAATTTGGCGTGCTCGCGGATGTTGCTGTTGGAAACGCTAATCTCCTCACCCTTCAACAGAAATCTTCATGAATCTACGACGCCCGCTCATCCCAATGCATCTCTTCCGAAATCTGGACTTTGTCATTGTGAATATCCTCTCCGCGGTTGGAGGTGTTGTGTACTATTCGGCGAATAGTGAGTTTTGGTTTGCGAGAAGCAGATGCACTTTACGCTGACCTCCACAGCGATATTCCCCGTCATGGTAGCTTCGCTCTATACCACTGACCCCATTGAGGGCGGCCTTGTGGCCAGCTGCGTGGGCGCTGGTGTCTGTGCCGGCCAATTCATCGGATCCTGGATCGCCGTGCCTGGAGGTCAAATGAGACTCAAGCTCGTTTTCAGTGCCGTAGGGCTCTGTGCATTCGTCGCAGGACTTGCTGGTGCTACGGATAGTAAAGCTGCGGGTTCTGCACTTGCTGTCTGTGGAGGACTTATGGTTGGTCTTTTGGAGGTCATTGTGAGCACGGTTGTCACGATTGTTATTGACGATCAGTCTGAGATTGGAACTGCTGCTGGTGTGTTTGGAAGTATCCGAGCTGCGGCTGGTGTGCTCGCTAGTAAGTACTCACTTTCGAGAATTGAGCACGAGTTGGTGACTAACACGATTGCAGCGGCTATTTACTCTTCTGTTCTCATGAACAAGCTAACGGAATACACTGAGAGCGATGTCGTTCCTGCAGTGGTTGCTGCTGGCCTTCCTGTGACCTCTTTGGAGGCTTTCCTGACTGCATTGTCGACCGGCAATACAGCAGCTCTCCAACAGATTCCTGGCGTCTCGCCTGCAGCCATTGGAGCTGGAGCCGCAGCGTTAAGAGAGGCCTACGCAAAGGCTTTCAAGATTGTCTGGCTCGCAACTCTCGCATTCGGATTGCTCGCCGTTATTGCCTCGTTCTTCACCACGAATATCGATGACAGGCTGTCGCATGACGTTATTCGACGACTTGGGGCGAAGCAAAAGGTTGCAGACGTGGAGAAGAAAGAGATTGATGAATGAGGATGAGATGTTTACGACATAATTTCAACAGAATGGAGACAATGCACATTGAGTTCAGTCGCAGTATCGCAGTACTGTTTGAGTTCGATTCTGACCGAATTCGAATCAGTTCACTTTTGCGTGCTACGCGTTTGAATGCCATGCCGCAATGCTTGTGAGCCTAACGAAGACCACGACAGTCTCAGGCCAAGAAATTGAGGCAACGAGGCTGCACGGCCGTTGAATTGTGCAGCGCATAAGCGGAAATAAGGAGAAGCTCCAATCGGAAAACCAAGTCCGCAAGTGTCGGCCGCGTCCTCCGACAAGATGACGATGTGCCACCAAGAGCTTATAGCTAATGTTCACATGCTATTGTAAAAAGGTCAAACGACATCAGAGTGAAGCTGTAATCGAATATTGACCAAGACAATACCACAATCATCATGGGCCGCATAACAATCGAATCTGAAACCGTCTTCTCCCGCCCTGCCGAAGAAATCTACGACTTCGTCTCCAACCCCACCAACTGGGGTCGAACATACCAAGGCAGCGGCGGCCTGCACAACAACGCCCAACTTCAACTCCCTCTCAAATTCGGCGACCAATGGACCGAAGCTGTCCCCCTCAAAGAAAACACCTACGTCGCAACATGGACTTTGATTACTGCGATGCGTCCGCATAAATGGGTGTTTCAACAAGTCAATGGGATTGGAGCACATGCTGAAGGGAAAGGTGATAGTCAAGGTGTTGACGGAACGACGACGATTTCGTATTTTTTTGAACCGAATGTTGGGGAGGGGAAGACGCTTTTCAGGAGGAAGATTGAGTATGATTTGCCTAAAGGGGTGGATATTGCGCCGGATTTGTTGGTTGCTAGTGGGCCCGGAGGGATTGATCGGTATCATGCTGCTATTGAGAGGGTTATGAAGGAGGATGCAGAGAAGAAGTAGTGACGACGTCAACGAATGAAGAGCTTTGAATATTGATGAAGCAGTTGCAGCGTTTACGAGTTCAGTTGCAATTTGACATTGACATTCTCTCTTTCTCATGTCCGAATTCATGGACAGTGATCATGCAGTCTCAAGGACAGCCTTAATTTGAGCGATACAACTACATCATCACAACTTCAACATTGCTCGTTCACGAACAGCCCTGCCATACCCATGCCAGTGCCCAGGCACATGCTAGTCACCAAAATTTGCTGCTTCCTTCTGCGGCATTCACTCAGGCCTGTGACAATTTGTCTCACTCCTGTGCAGCCAAACGGATGTCCAAGGGCAATGGCTCCACCACGAGGATTCATTTTACTCCAGTCAAGTTTCAATTGATCGCGACAGTAGACTGCCATAGAGGCAAATGCCTCGTTGATTTCCAGCACATCCACGTCGTTGAGCGAGATGCGAAAGCGTTCAAGAAGTTTTGGGATTGCGTAGGTTGGTCCGATGCCCATGATTCGAGGCGGTAGGCCGGCCAGACTTGTCCCGATATATCTAAAGTCTGCGTTAGGTATGGCGATGAGTGACAGACTATAGACTTACTTTGCAAGGATTGGTTGACCAAGCTCAAGTGCCTTCGAGCGTTTCATGAGAATGATAGCAGCCGCTCCATCTGTGATCTGGCTTGCATTGCCTGCATGAGTCGTTGGGCCATAGTCAGGAAATGATGGCGGAAGTTTAGAGAGTTTCTCGGGCGTGACTCCAGATCGAAGGCAGTCATCTTTAGAAATCGTCTCCTGTTTCCCATTCAATGTTACCCGAATTGGTACAATTTCATCATCAAACCATCCGTTTTGCTGTGCTTGTTCTGCCCGATGGTAGGACTCTGCAGCGTAATGATCTTGCTGCTCGCGAGTCACGTTGAATTCTTGGGCAACGATCTCAGCAGTCCCTCCCATTGGCATCATGCAATCCGCTGCATGTTGACTTCCGGACATGATTGGTTCAACGAAGTCTCGATCCAAGCGAGTGTACTCCGTAGACAGAGCTTCAGCTCCGATGGCCACTCCGATGTCAATCGTGCCGGTGATGATCTCATTTGCGACATGCTGAGTAGCAGTCAAACCCGATGAGCAGAATCGGGAGGCATGCGAGGCGCATGTCGTTGGTGGGAAGCCTGCAGCAAGTGCCGCTGCTCGGACGTAATAAGAGGCCTTTGCATCTCTGACATTTCCTAGGCAGATGTCGTTGACCTGGCTTGGGGCTAGTTTGCTCTGCACGATGACTTGCTCTAGCGTTTTGAAGACCAGATCATCTAAGAGAGTGTCTTTGAGGCCTCCACGTTTGGACTTGCATAAGGGTGTTCGAATGGCCAATGTTATCACGACATCGTCTGGGTTTTGTTGTTTTCTGTCGACTTGTTACTTCCATGTCTCGTGCGACTTCTCGCATGCACTTACAATGAGTCAAGTCCATTGCCCGTGGACCTTACTTGCGAATTAATGCTTTCCAACCGCGCTTTCGACATAATGGGCCCCGATGAAGTGCTTGCACGTGAATGCAGTAGTGACCTCGATATTGTCGGCGAGGGTTTGGTCACAGGGCAAGAAGAGGAGCTTCTGGTGCCGAAACCGACATGTGCCGATCTGCCACGGATACGATCATCCGACCAGCTTACAGTAAGAGCATTGTCACAACATTTTGCAATATTTTCCTGAGAAGTCTGCGCTACGCTTTGAATTATGTGTAGAGATCTGCCCTAGCTACATCTTACAATAATCATACAGGCTTGTCTCCTGCCAATGTGATACGATACATACTCCTCCGGAAGCCATGATAGTCATTGATCGGGTTGTGCAATGCTGCTCTGTTGTCCCACATAGCCAAGCTGCCCACACCCCACTGAAATCGACATGTGAACTCTGGACGGACTTGATGTTGATGCAGAAAGTTCAGGAGAGGCGCACTCTCCTCTGTTGTCCACCCATCGAATCTCTCAGTGTGTGCAACATTCATGTAGAGGCTCTTTTCGCCGGTCTCAGGATGTGTCCGCACGGCTGGATGATACGATACTAGGTCCTCTACCTTCTGTCCGGATCCTTTGACTCGGTCCTCTCTCGTCTTAGTGACATCTGCTTTGGCCGACGTGTTTACGCAGATCAGATTCTGGAGAACGGCTTTGAGTCCATCTGATAGGGCATTGTACGCCGCAACTTGATTTGCGAAAAGCGTATCTCCTCCAAAAGGTGGCAACTCATCTGCACGGAGCATTGTTGCCATTGGCGGCTCCTCTAGATACGTCGTGTCTGAGTGCCATATTCCGCCGAAGTTGTTCTTCTCGTCTTCTTTCTTGAGAACTTGAATGATTTCCGGATAACTATCAACGCCCTTGACGAACGGGTATGGCACTGGTGATCCGAAGTGAGCTCCAAATCCCAGGAATTGCTCTTGTGTAAGCGGCTGATCACGAAAGAAAACCACTTTATGTTTCAGCCAGACTTTTCGAATCTCATCCGCTGTCGCTTTGTCCAGGGTTGCGAGGTTCACTCCGTGGATTTCAGCGCCAATGCTTCCTGAAATTGGCTTCACGGAAAGGCCTCCGGGAGAGGCTGTGGCAAAGCCACGGCTGCTAGCAAGTCGCCAGGTGTATCTTCTCGTTACAGACAACATGGCGATAACATCCACAATGCCATGCTAGTTGGACAACGACATAGATTAAGACAGTAGATCAATCCAGGAGGATGCCGGCGGTAGAGCGGAAATATCGGCCGAGAAGAACGAACTCTTGTCAAGCAGGACCCTGATCTTGCCTAGACCGCTGCGCTCCTTGGCGTCCTGTCGGCTGTCATTACATGACAGCTCGATGGCTTCAACGTCATTTCGAGATATGAGGGGCGTCTGGGTTTCTTTTCCGCAAGAGCTCTACGACAAAAGCTGTTGTAATGATGACCTCTGGTCTTCACCGCACTCGCTTTCGTAGGTATCAAGAGTGAGAACTCCATCTTGTTTCGTTATTGCTTCTCGGAAATCCAGATTGAACTTGATTCAACGCATTCACGATGGTCGTTCATGTAAAGATCGATAACGACGGCATAGACGAGAACGCCCCAGGTGGAAAATATGGCTATCGCATCGGACACAGTCTGGGGGACTATAGTGTACCTGATCGCATCTTGAATGCCGAGGATGACCGCCCTGTCAAGATTGTGACAGTAGGAGCTGGGATTTCAGGCATACTGATGGCTTACCTGCTTCAACGTGACTGCAAAAATGTTGAGCACGTCATCTACGAAAAGAATGGTGATGTATGGCTCCTCTGCTTGTCATGAATTGATCGAGCACTGACAGCGTGCCGAATTTAGGTTGGTGGCACATGGCTAGAGGTAAATACAGCTGAGCTACTTCTTCTCTGCCGGTATTTCAACCGGTATCATGTCCCAATGCTGACATGCCTTGCAATGTTTGCAGAATCGTTATCCAGGATGTGCTTGTGATGTACCCTCGCACGCGTACACATACGCTTTCGCATTAAACGCCGACTGGCCAGCGTACCTCAGTGGTTCCGATGACATCTTTCGATACCTTACTCGAGTTGTTCAATGCTTCGATCTACGAAAATTCATGCGACTCAACAATGCCGTGGAGCACGCCGAATGGATTGAAGAAGAAGGGAAATGGTTCGTAGTGATTCGAGATCTGTTGACCGGAGCACGCCTTACTGAGAAATGCGACTTCTTGATTGGAGCCAACGGCCTCTTAAATTCGTGGAAATGGCCAGAAGAAGTAAAGGGCCTGCACGGCTTCAAAGGAAAACTAATTCATACTGCAAGATGGCCGGACGAGTATACGGAGAAAGAATGGGCCAACGATCGAGTTGCTGTGCTGGGCTCCGGCGCTTCGTCTATACAGGTGGTCCCGAGCATGCAAGAAAAGGCCAAATCGTTGGATGTGTATATCAGGTCTCCTGTGTGGTTCGCAGAGCTGGCAGGTCATGGCGGAGAAAACACAGATTGTGAGAATCTTGCGACTGAATCCTTTTGCAGAAGGCTAACGATTCTACTCAGACGAGGAGTCAGTGCGCCAAAAGCTACGAACTAACCCCTCTGACCTGTTATCAACTGCCAAAGAGATCGAAGGCGGGCTGAACCAAGGTGCGGGTATCAAAGCCTTGATGCCGAATAGCGCGGAAGCCAAGGCTGCCAAAGCACATGTTGCCTCCCGTATGAGGGAGTTCATCCAGGACGAGAAGCTCTATGATTTGTTGACTCCTAGTTTCCCGCTCGGGTGTCGTCGGTTGACCCCAGGGAATCCATTCATGAGAGCAGTCCAAAAGCCCAACGTGACTGTTCATCGATCCGCCGTTGCTGAAGTAAGGGGCAACACTGTGATCGATACCTTGGGAACGGAAGTTGAGGTCGACACGCTCATCTGCGCAACTGGCTTCGATACCAGCTATGTCCCAAAATACAGTCTCAAGGGGCGCAACGGACTCTTACTATCCAAGAAGTGGGCCGAGATTCCAGAGGGATACATGGGTAAGCTTTTTCCCAGTATGAGGATAGTAGCGTACTAATGATCTACTCATCAGGCATGATGGTTCCTGACTTTCCCAACTATTTTATGTTCCAAGGTCCGACTTTTCCCGTTGCCAATGGGTCGGTGATGGGTCCATTGCAAACCGTGGGTGCTTATATCGTTCAACTGGTCAAGAAAATGCAACGCGAGAGCATCCATTCATTCGATCCCAAGCAAGATGTTACCGACCAGTTCAACAAGCACACGCAAGCTTGGGTAGCTGGAAGTGCATGGGCAGATCGAACGTGCCGTAGCTGGTACAAAAACAATGAAACTGGACGTGTCCACTCCATCTGGCCGGGGAGTAGTCTACACTACTGCGAGATGATTGCATCTCCACGTTATGAAGATTTTGTGATCAAGTACGAGCACTCGCAGAACATGTTCGCCTTTATGGGATTGGGTTTTACGAAAGATCAAGTCGAAGGCGGAGATCTGTCGCCGTACATGAATGCGGACGTACTTGAGACAGTTTTCTCCGATTTCCGAGGAGACGCAGATGAGGATTTCAGAGTGCACGACAGGAAAAACAGGGTGAATGACTTCCCCACCCCCGCAGCTACCTGATGCTCGTGAGAACAGATTACACGATCATAGATACAAATCACATAACATACATTCATGCACCAATCATGCCTGATACAATGTCGGGTGATACTGCGACGCTAGATCGAGGAAAGCTCCTGCATACCTCCATTAGTAGCCAAGGTTGTTGCAGTAATCAGACTTGCTTTTCCTGATGTCAAGAACAAAGCAGCTGCTGCTACCTCCTCGGGGATTCCAATTGGACCTATGGCAGCTGGACAGGAGTAAGGTGAGGCACAAGATACCACATCTCGTCGGTCCATAAGGTCTCAACTACGACTGCGCGCCCTGATTATGGCTGTTACGCATACAAGGAGGGAGTGTAAGAACTCCGTTCTATCTGATATGCTTCAGGCCGTTTCGACAAATCACCAAGCACCCTGAGCGTTCACGAGTTGCAAGTGCTTACATAGTGGTTAGGATCAGTAAAGCTCTATGTTTACACATCGGCCAGTCGTACTGGTAGAAGCCATGCCAAATGCATTGCCGAGAAGACATCATCTGTGGGTCTATAGGCCTGTTTCGGAAGCACTCGTTTCGAGTTCAGAAGATCGCCATTGCGTTAGGATGGCTTCCGACACCACCTGACGAAGAGTTCATGTCAGCAGTGGCTTAAGACGAAACAACGATAATCTGGCCAGACTTACCTGGAACGTTCGACGGAGAGCTCGAGAAGAAAAAGGCGTACTGGTTGTACTTTTTACAGGTTTCGGCCAGTTGCTCAAGGTCCCACATCTCTCCAATTGGCAGGCCCCAGAGCGGTAGTAGATGAGCGTGCAAGACGTGAGGAGGCTTTGGTGGCCAAGCTTCGAAACCGGGGGTATCACCGGCCACGGCGCTAAAGTAGTTGTCATGCAGGAAGTCGAGCATCTCGCTCGTCTGTTCGACACCCACAAATTCATGGGCGTAATCCTTGACATCTCCAAGGGCTTGACGGGCTGCTGAGCTCATCCCGGTATATGCATCAAGCCAACCGGAACGAATTATCAGAATATCGCCGTACTGGAATTGCACTCCCTGAGCATCCGCGCAAGATTTGAGTTCCTCTAGAGTGATCGAACGCGTGGTGAATGGGTCGTATGACTTGCCTAGATGACTCCACACATCAAGAAGAACAGCACGGCCTACCACACCGTGCTCTGCCCAGGACTGCATGCCACCGCTTCTTTGAGGGCTTTCGATATCCTCTTGTGTGATCTAGACACTATCAGCATCCACACACGCCTTTCATGAACATTGATCAGCCTCACTCCGTTGTAGAAAACCCATTTGTCATTGTGCTTGGTTGCAACGTGGCGATAGCCGTCCCACTGCAAACAAATGTCAACATTTCCTCGTTGCCTTACCAGACCGAAAGTGAGCTCGCATTACCTGAGAACCACTCTGCGTATTCATGTGGAACAGATCATCGTTGCCTTGACCACCGTTGAGCTTTTTGATCTCATGCTGGAAGGGCTCTCGACCAAAGACTGGAGGGCTAGGCAGATCGGACCGAAGACTGATCATGTCAGTCTCATGGCAATTAATGGCAATGGAGGCACACAAAGTTGGCGACTCACTCCAAGTTGATTGTCTCGCCTGTGCGAATAAGCTTGGCCGCTGCAAGCTTGCGGTCTGTTGTGAGCATGTTCAGACGACCGAGCTATGGATACAAATATTACATTAGAGTCGCCTGTGCTTGACAAGGTGTTTTGAACAAACCTCATCATCTTTTCCCCATAACCATGCCGCTCCATCAGGAGCATCAGGCAAGCTGGGCAGCTCAGAGCGCTTGGGCAGGGCGGTTTGTGACGGGTCTAGTGGTGATGCCATGGTTTCGCGACTCTCTCTTTACACGAGTGAGATTATGACTCTTGATTGCGACTGCTATTCAACTGCAGACCAGGTCACAGATAGCAGGATGAATGTTCCAGCAGGACGAAAGGTGAATGGCTAGCCCTGCGCCGGGCAAACGGGCCGAATCGGAAAAGGCCTGCCTCGGGATGAATACTGGCTATAGTTTGCTTGAGGATTTTGATAGAGGTAAGTCGACGTCTTGACTCAACTCATTCAACAAGATGGATGTGTTGATGTATGCTGGACTCAGCTGATCAAGAGCTGTGACGCCCAGAAGACGCATCGTGGTCTGGATTTCGTCGTCCAGTACTGAAATGTTGATTAGCGCGGTTCGACTGCTTGATGTTCTCACCATGACTTACTCCGGATAGCACGATCGACACCTGCAGTTCCGTAGCCACTAAGGGAGTACATAAATGTGCGCCCCAGGCCAACAGCTTTTGCCCCCAAGCACAAAGCTTTGACAACATCCGAGCCACGGGTGACACCCCCGTCGAGGTACACATCTATCTTGCTTAGAATGCTCGGGCAGAACTTGCGGATCTCAAGCAGCGTCTTGATCGAACTGGGGGCGTAGTCGAGCTGTCTGCCGCCGTGGTTGCTCAAGTAGATGGCATCTACGCCGGCTTCAGCTGCTAGCATGGCGTCCTCGACTGTCTGAACTCCCTTCAGCACGAGAGGTCCTGCACTGCCCCATGTCTCGCGGATCCACTTCAGATCTTCCCATTCGAGAGTGCTTGAGTGAGCTCCTCTCAGCACTGGCGGATTAGATCCTACTGCTGTAGTTGCCGGATCTGCAGGTTCAATGCCTGCATCATAATCGAGCTGTGCTTTGAGACGATCGTCTTCTTCGCGCTTGCCTATTACAGCCGAATCGATTGTTACAACCAGCGCCTTGCAGCGGAGCCTCCGAGCTTCTTGGATGAGCTTTTTGGCACCAGACTTGTCGATGGGTACGTACAACTGGAACAGAAGCGCGCCTCGTTCGTTTGTCTCCGTGGCCATGCATTTGGCGATCTCGACGTGAGGGACAGAGCTGTATGTGCTACAACAATATGGAATGTTCCACTTCACAGCGCCTCGTCCTAGACACAGTTCACCATCCTCGTGCCCAAGCTTGGCCAAAGCGGCCGGTGCGATAAAGATGGGAAGCGCACTGTCGTGGCCCATGATTCGAGTCTGTGTGCTTATCTTGTCCACGCGGCGAAGAGCTCGTGGCCGAAAATGTATCTTAGTCCAGTCCTTGCGATTGGTTGCATCTGACTGTAACGAATCGGCTGCAGAGCTATAGTATATCCATGCTTTCTGTGACAAGAACTTCTGGGCTGTGGTTCTGAAGTCTCCCAAATTCTGGAGAGTCGTCAAGGGAGTGAGACCATTTGTTTCTTTAGATGGTGAACCTGGGGGATTCGCTGCATCCTGGCTATCCTCGGAAACATCGTACTCTCCCAGATGCTTCTCTTTGGGCAGTGTATCGATGGTCGCGGGAGGATGGATCAATTCGTACTCTTCAGTGGCGTCTTTCCCTCCATAGCGAAGAATGCTGCTCGCGCCGCCAGGGTGGAAGTCCAAGAAGTCGGTGAGATCATAGACCTGGGCTTGAATTATGACCCAGCAAGAGCTGCGAGAGTTGTGCTTCTCCACTTCGCTTTTGGTGAGTCCCATGCCTGCGACAGATACTGGAATACTTCAGGCGTCTTCACGCGTCTGTGATGGCTTGCTTCGGTGTCCACAAGACCACCAGGTCCGCAATGGGTCAATGCTGACAAAGGTTGCGGGAAAAGGAGCCGCTCCCGGAATGATATTGCCGCCCACCAGCATGTAGAATCGACTTGACTGGCTGACCCAAGAATATTGCCATAAGATAGGCTGTGATGACATGGTAGCCTGGTACAGACAAATTGTGCTTATTGGTACATAGCAAATGGTTACTTGCCGAGAAGAGGTGTAAGCAGAGTCGTGGAAGCTTCCGCAGTAACATCTCGACCGCGTTTGCCATGAGAGCTACGGGCAGCTACCGCAACCGACGCTAGTCTTGACGCGTCCGAAGCTCTTGTCTCGCGCCAGGTTAGTGACTTGCAGAGGCTTGTAATGAAATTGTAGAGTTTTGGGCAAGTTTTCATCATCAACCGCGGAGTTTTGGTGGCATAATTTGCAGGCGCCAATTTATGCCTGAGGCTGCAACGAAGAATGGACGTTTCCTTTCCCCTGCGCTCTGATATCGCAACTACCTCCAAAAGTCTTGTTACACTTTATCACGCCCACAGACGTGAGCAGCAATCACAGTTATGAAAGACAGCTGTCTATCGCAGCCAAGATAAGACCCAGATCGATGGGCCATGAAGCCTAGCAGGGCTCTCCTTGGCCACTCTGGCATTGGAACGGAATGCCCTGGACAAACGAATCGTCATTGAAGTCTGACCCTAAGGAGCGCTATAGCTTTGATCGTGGAGGAGACTCAGCCGCAGCCCTCAGTTCTTTCCTCAGAATTTTTCCGGACATGCTCTTGGGAATCTCAGGCAAGAAGACCACTCCGCCACGAAGCTGTTTATATGGAGCCAGATTGCTTTTGACAAAATCTCGGACCTCATCCTCAGTAATCGCTGAAACACCCACAGCATGCACCACGTACGCTCTTGGCACCTCGGTCTGCTGATCTGCGTCCCAGACACCGATGACGGCCGCATCTGCGATTTGTGGATGTGAGATCAAGAGTGCCTCGAGTTCTGCAGGCGCTATCTGCATAGCCTTGTACTTGATCAACTCTTTCTTGCGATCCACAATATAGACACGATTTTTGATGATAGTGGCGATGTCTCCAGTTCGGTAAAAGCCGTCAAGGAAAGCGTCTTTGTTGATATCTGGACGATTGTGATACCCCTGGGATAGGATTGGTCCTGCAAGCAGAAGCTCCCCACGCTCATTGGGCGGCACGTCTTGATCGTGTTCGTCTACAAGACGTGCCGTCGTATTCGGACAAAGGTCGCCGACACTCCACGTCTCATCCACAATATGGTAGTCCTGGGAACATACCGACCCGCTCGTCTCCGTGGTACCATAGGTCTGCGTCATAAGCGCATTTCCTCTACCGAGTTTCTGCCGCACTTGCTGAGCAGTCGCGTAGCCAAGCGGGGCAGAACCTGTCGTAGCTACTCTCAGGCCGTCGAAATGGTCTGTGACTTCAGTGGACTTGGCAATACGGAGCCACACCGGAGGCACTGTGAATTGGAACCCCGGTCGATATTGCCGATGGTATTCGATGAAGGCATTGAATTCGTACTTCGGCATCCAGTACGTCGTGCCGCCCATGTAGAATGGATTTGTAGAATACATATCGATGCCTGCGATTCCCATCGGCAGGTGGGCGATGGTATCAAATCGGAATGTGGGGTCCCGCTTTTGGAACTTACTGTACAGAGTGATTAGCAATGAAGTCAAACAAATGCTTGCTGCCAAAACAACTGACCGAGCTACATGCATCGTCACGACCAGATTTGCCACCAGACCTTGGTGGGCGATACGCACGCCTTTAGGCAATCCTGTGGTGCCAGATGAGTACAACAGGGCTATTGTCTGCGACGCGAGTATCTTTGGATCTTCTATCCGGGGCCAGTCCAGTTCCTGACCTTTGCACGCTGCGAGCACATCGCGACTGTTGTCAGCTTGCAACAATCTGAAGCGACCAGGACGATCATTGTCCAGCACAAGTATACGCTGCGCGGCGATACCGGATAACTTTGCTGCAGCTATCGTGACTTTGAGGCAATCTGCTGAGCAAACTAATACGCTTGCACCACCGTCGTCGATCTGGCGGGCAATCTCGGGTGCTGTGAAAGAGGTGCTCGCCGAACTGAAGATTCCACCTGCTGCCAGCACAGCGTAGAAAAGATTGGGCAGGAATATGCTTCCATTGCAGATCGAAAGCACGACATCCTTGCCTGAACCATGTCTTCCAACGTCAAACTGCTCTCGAAGAGCGAAGGCAACACGTTTCACCAGGTTGCGGGCATCGGACTTGGTAAGAAAATTGTGTGGGTTGGCAGCCTCAACATGTATCTTTGTGTCTTCTTTTGCAAGACATACGGGGGACTCTGTGGTAGCCCGAGTCAGACATACTGTTACCGTGTCAAGAGTTATTTGCTGGTTGACTTACCGAACAGGAGCGTAAGCAGATCCAGCTGCGGAATCTCAAGATCCTTCTCCCGAGAGCGATAGTATACTGGAGCCATTTTTGTTGAAGACCATCCACGCTTCAAGCATGGCTGGCTCTGATGTCTCTGATCACTTGACGCGTTGCCATGTGATTGGAGCTGCAGCGGGGCACAACCGCCACGGAAAACGCACCTTGGCAGCATTTTCCAGACGTTGTGATCTCGGCAGGCGACTTCCGTTTCAGACATCCACCACACAAACTCTTGCCAAGACGATTCTAAACTGGTCAGTAAAAAGGCTTTGGACGAATGAATACATGAGACTAGTCAGTGCTGTTCAGCAGCCTATTGTGTTGCATCGGAGCTCGATAATCCCATCTGTCATATAAGAACGCGATTAATGTACAAGACAGCGATCTCGAATTTCCAGATGCTCTGCGGTCTATCTCCATACAATCTTCGATGCCACTCATCAAGTATCGGGCAGATTAGTTACAGCATCAGGCACTGGGATGGGTGCAAAGCTTGGCACGTCCCAATCTTCCTGTCGGTCCCTATCGTCCACCGTACCCAGAAACCAAGTAAGATCTTGGCCGCTGAGATCGCGAGCAGAGTAGCCGTTTCCTAGCCAATTCCACATATTCAGTGATCGGTACTCAATATCGTAATCCTGAAATCGACATTTCTGCATGAGCATCATGTATTGGTTTCGTGTCCCAGGATGTAGCATAATCCGGCCCTCGATCCTGTTGCCTTTGAACCAGCTTCGGCAAGGCGCGTTCCAGACCGTCCTGTCATTGAATAGATCTGCATGCTCTGCATATTGATCGATGACCGTCTGTTTTGGAGTGACGCTTTTGACGTCTTCCAGTTGGATGTGCTCGATCATCTGTAAGATGTATTTGATAAAGACATCAATCATTGGCATAGCACTTCCTTGCCCAAGTGGTCCATATGGGCCGTAGACAGTCATATAGTTTGGCATTTGTGGTGCTGCCACACCAAGATAGCCAACTGGCTTTTCTCTGTATAAGTCCTGCAAGTTCACTCCATTCGCAATGATCGGGAAACGAGGAACCCAAGAGGTGTCGAAGCCAGTCTGGATCAGTTAGCGTGGACTACAGCTACTTCTTAAGTGATTCTTTCAAGTTCATTCGGCAAACTCACTGCGCAGATTATGACGTCCACTTCGTGCTCTGATCCGTCAGGAGACAAGAAACCCTTGGCTGTGATGCGGTTCAGTCCGCCTCCCGTGAAGGTAGTCACGTTCGGTTGAATCAAAGCCTCTATATATCCTGTTCCGGGTCTATGAGATGTGTGAGCAAGCAGCAGAGCGAACGTGAAGTCTGCGGGTGGAGCTAATTTCAGACTTACGTAGGACGCTTGCATCCAACAGGAAACTGTTTCGGAATCAGAGCTTCTGCCAGACTCTGGTCACCGACCAATTTCTTTTCCATCTGTTTTCGAGCGTACTAGGTTCTGTCAGCTCGGAATATGTTCTTATGGGCTGCAACCTAACTTACGTCTCCGGCTCCTCGAGACTCCGGGCTGTTTCGATGAAACCCTGCAAATCTCGAGACCATCTCCGTTTCCACATTCTTACGATACTTGAGATACTGTTCCTTATCGTCTCGCATAACGGCTTTTTGTTCCTCTGTGTCTGGAAATGATTGTAAGTAAGATAGTGTCGAAAGTATCGAGTCCACACTCACACTTGAAGTTGCCCCCGTCCTTGCCAGCCCACTTTTGTGCGAAACCGGGAGTCATCCATGTAGGCGAACGGATCCAAGTGTACAAGTGATCCACATAAGGCTGAATCTCAGCAACGATTTGAATTCCGCTCGATCCGTTGCCGACAACGGCAACTCGCTTCTTCTCAAGGGTGAGATTCTCGGGGTAATTGGCTGTATGAGCAATGACACCCTTGAAGTCGCTAAGGCCATCGATGTTTGGCATGTGCCAGGCACTGGAAATGAATTCAGTAAGGTCCTTATTTTTGACCCGTGGCAGGCTTACTTCAAGAACCCCATAGCATTGACGAATACTTCAGCTTCGTCGACGAATTGCTTTCCAGTCGCAAGGTCTGTAATCGTGATTCTCCAGCATCCGTCGGCATCTTGCCATTCGGCATGATCGACACGATGTCGAAGCTTAATGAAATGTGCGAGATTAAAATTCTTGACAGTGTTCTTGAAGTACTGTTGGATCTCTGCCCCACCAGAATAGTAGTGTGACCAGACTTCGGGATTCCAGATGTACTGATAGATGACACTGGGAATGTCACACGCCACACCTCTAGCAAAGTTGGATTAGGAAGTCATCTTTATCTTCAAAAGTTGGTGGACTCACGGGTAACGGTTCTCCAGCCAAGTCCCGCCTATATCTTCATTCTTCTCGTAGATGATCAGGTCTACATTTTTTGCGTCGTCCTGGATATACTTTGCAAGACAGATCCCAGATGCACCGGCACCAGCACAAATCACTCTTATGGGCCGATGTTGGCCTGAGCAGTCCTCTTTGATTGTGTACCCGCGATCGTTAGTCGTCTTCCAGCCGTATGATTTGGGCTTCTGATCCCAGGGGACTTCTGTGCCATTCGTACCTGCCATTTTCTTCATCAACGACGAAATGATGCTGTACGTCAATAGTGGTATAGGAAATAGGTGCGGAGACGCGGCCCGTGCTGCAGTGTCAGCGAAGATCTGGAGGTGGCATGTTTTCCGCCGCCTTCGCCGCAGCTGTCACGAACCTAGCGTCATGGCTCTCTAACAGCTTATCTACTGCGTGTTATGAAACTACAGGTAATTATACATCGATATTGTGGTTGGTTGATTTGCTCATAGCAATGCTGGCCATGAAAACAAACAAAGTAAGCATAACACAATCCCTATCAAATGGCAACAAGGAATGGTACTGCGACTTGTCACACAACGTAGTGATTCATTAGATTGAGATGACCAACAGCTCTATGACTACTGCGTAGCTTTCATTGCTGTACAAGTATTCATGCTAAATGCGATGCTGTTCTGATATCACATCTTGATATGGATTGTCTTTGGTTGCAGATACTCCTTGAGCCCTGCAGCACCCGATTCTCGTCCATAACCAGACTGCTTGACTATATATTCGTTAGCAGATGCTCTCTGATGGGTAGAAAATCTTCACTTACATCCGCCGAAAGGCGTCGCTGTGCTGGTCGTAAAAGCGCTGTTGATACCAACAGTTCCAGCCTCGATCTGTCCGGCAACACGGAGGGCGCGTGCGGCGTCGGTAGTGAAGATTGTGGATCCCAAACCATAGCTTGTGTTGTTAGCCAGGGCAATGCCCTCTTCTTCGGTCTTGAATGTCTTCAACGCTATGACGGGACCGAAAATCTCATCGGTGAACACCTTGGCGTTGACGTCGGGGTTGAGAATCACCGTCGGTTCCACATAGGATCCCTTCTTGCCTTTGCGAATGCCTCCGGTCAGATATTCTACTCCGTTCGCTCGGGCGTCGTCCAGCATTCCCATGACCCGGTCGAATTGTGCTTGATCAGCAAGAGGTCCAAAGACTGTCTCGGATTTCGAAGGGTCACCCATCGATTCGCCCGCCTTTTCAAAGGCACCCTTAATAGCTTCAATGAACTTGGGAGCGATGTTCTCCTGTACCAGGACGCGTGTAGCGGCAAAGCAAACCTGGCCGCTGTTCATCAGGAAGTTCACAGAGTTCTGCTGCACGGCATTCTCTAGGTCTGCATCATCGAATACGAGGGCCGGTGACTTTCCGCCAAGTTCGAGAGACACTTTCTTGAAGTTCGACTTCGCTGCAGCAACGGCTACAGCACGACCAGCGGGTGCTGAACCAGTGAAGGCAATCTTTGATACGTCCATGTGGGAAGCCAGCATTGCTCCCACGGCACCACCACCGGAGACAATGTTGACGACTCCTGGAGGTATGCCTGCTTTGGTGAGGAGTTCGCCATATCTTGCTAGGGCCAGAGGAGACTTCTCCGAGGCCTTGATCACAAAGGTGTTGCCCGTAGCTAAGGCAGGTGCCATTTTCCATGCTGCGAGGATATGTGTGCCATTCCATGCATTGATACCAGCGCAGACGCCGAGAGGCTCGTACTGTACGATCTTGTAGGTGCCGTCCTCGTCTGGTGGGAAGCTCTCGCCGGCTACTTTGCCACAAAAGCCCGCGTAGTACCTCCAGTACTCCACGGCTCCTTGCACGAAGGCTTTTGCGAGTGTCATAGGCTGTCCCATGCAGATTGACTCCAGTCTGCCTAGCTCCTCACTTTCTGCTTCAAGGATGTCTGCGAACTTGAGAATCATGTTGCGTCGTGTCGTCGAGGCAGTCATTCTCCATTTTGGGAATGCTTTCTTAGCAGCTGCAACTGCGTTGTCAACATCCTGTTGAGTGGCCACCTGGATCTGATCCGTGACCAGATCGTCGTTGTCGGGGTTGCGAACACTGAGCCTCTCAGGCGATGAGGCGTCAACGTACTGCCCGTCAATGAAAAGTCGTGTCTCGTAAGACATATTCAATCACTCGTGACTTGTGAGTTCAATTTGTTCTGCTGATGCAAGCTTGTCAAAGCAGCTTGAGACCTTTGATAGTTACAAGGTGGGGTCGGAAACAAGAGCCGATACAAAGATGCACCTGTTCGGCGCGCTGTACACTACACTCCGCCAATGTAATCTTAGCAGTTTGATCTTCGAGGTTATCATAGTGAACACTACTTGAATTCCTTAGTCTTGATACAAGCATCTTATCATACACAATGTCGTCTCCTTCGCCCAATCCATCGTTCGTATCGCGGTTGGAGTCGCTACCGGCTTCGTCTCCGGCCTTGGGGACGGTCTTGACATTGGCATCGCCCATGATTGCGCAAGTCACGGCAACATCGGGGACAGATTTCATCATGATCGATGCCGAACATGCGCCCTTGACATTCGACATAGTCACGCAGATGGTTCACGGCTTTATGTCAGTGGCGACCAATTCTGTGAAGCATGCCCTGATCCGCATACCATCCCATGATCTTGCATGGATCAAATGGGCTTTAGACAGTGGCTGCTCTGGTATCGTTATTCCCATGGTCAACTCAGCTGCCGAGATGGAGGCCATTCTTGATCGTTCACTATATCCGCCCCGTGGCAGGCGAAGCTTCGGACCCCTCTACGCCCCTTTCGCTGCAGGAGGCAACGCCGCATCGTCATATGCTGGGCCTGGGGAATACTTCCAGAGGGCACGACGCGGTGAAATAGCTATCATTCCTATGATTGAATCGAAGCAAGGGCTGGAAAACTGTGACGAGATCCTTAGACTGGACGGTGTTGATGGCGTTTTCATTGGCCCAGCAGATCTTAGACTGTCGATCGGTATGGAGCCAGCAATCGATGGAGAGGAGCCTGAGTTCTTGGCCGCTTTGGACAAAATCACCAAAGCTGCGAAGAAACACGGCAAAGTTGTCGGTTGTATGGGGATAGGAGAAGAGGCATCGTACAAGCGAGGGTCTCAAGGCATGGACTTCTTACTGTCAACATTTGATTACGGAGCAATACTTGGTGGATATAATGCTGATCTAGCCAAGGCAAGGTCTGGCGTGGACAGAGCTCGAAAGGCCTCTGCACCACGGTCGGAGCTTTGAGATCAAGCTGGAGGGTCTGAGTCGTGGCACGTGCATTCTAGTATATCATTCGCAGCAGAAGCCAGGCTCTGCCGTAGGCGACATTGCCCAACAATGGGCTTGTTCTCAATATCGCCGTTCGCGATACGATGTTCTGTCCCCCTATATGACTCTGTCGAGTGTCAGTTTGTCGTTGTATTGCTGAGGGCCGGTATCAAAGCCTGCATGATCTGAGTGCAGGACTACTCTCATGCAACGTGGCGAAGCTCACTGGTCAGGTGATGAGTTGCAGAATGGGTAATGCGAAAGATACGTATCATTGCTTGGAACGCCTTTGATGCCATACAGCAGACTGAAGGGTGTGATGGTTACTCGGAAAATTTATCCGACGGGTTCCCGGGCTGTAACATTTCACTCAAAGCACCCGTCGATCCGAGGGGTAACAAGATTGCGTCACACGTATCTTCAGGACATAGCTTGAGCGTAGGTCTTAATCGAAATCTCCTCTATACACACTTACAAAAAATACTGTGACTACCTATATTCCGCCATCATGCCTTCTCGCACATCAGACGCCCAGCTCTCTTTCACGCCGGTGCATGCCACATTTGCAGCCGAAGTCGAGGGAATGAAGTGGGATCTCCCTGTTCCAGAATCTATTCTTGATGAGATTAGAGCCGGGGCTGATAAATACGGCGTGTTAATCTTTCGCGAGGCCAACTTGAACAATGACGAACATATCCGCTTCTCGAAACAGCTTGGCGACCTCATGGATGTCAAAGCTCATATCAAGGCTGGCAGAGTGATGCGGTTCCCTGAGACACCAGAGATCTTTGACGTCTCGAACTTGGACGACAAAGGAGAAATAGTGACTGATGCAGACCCGGCTCGCCAGGAAGGCAACAAGGGCAACTTTATCTGGCATGCCGATATGGCGTATGATCCTCAGCGAGCCAAGTATTCAATGCTGCGTGCGGTGGAGCTACCACCACCAGGAACTGGCGGCGAAACAAAATACATCGATTCGCGAACTGCATATGCCGACCTACCCCAGGAAACGAAAGATGAGATTGAGCCGATGATCACGAACAATTCGCTCTTCCACAACCGTAAGCTCGCAAGCCCAGAGTTCTTCAAGAACCTCGAACCGTTGGATCATCCGATGGCGCGTTACAGGCTGGTGTATCCACACGAGGGCGACGGGCGAAAGAATTTGTATTTGACTACATATGCGCATCACCTGGATGGCAAGACTCAAGAAGAGAGTCAACCTATCTTCGATAAGCTCTGGGACCATCTGACTCAGGACAAATATGTTGTAAGTCTCAGGTTTGGTCCCCATGATCGATTTGGATCTTTCACTGACAATGTTCTTCTAGCACACTGTACACTGGAAGAACAATGGCGATCTTGTTCTTTGGGATAATACTGGGGTGCTTCACAAAGCCACATCCACCGGCTCTTACACCACACAGTACCGTCGAGACATGCGTCGAACCACCACTAAGGATAGCGGCAAGTATGGTTGGGGTGAGAATGAGGTTGGCGCGACATGGAGGACTGGAATCCCGCAGAAGTGATGAGCCCAGGCTGCTTAGTGCTAGACTTAGCGTCGTCACTTCAATGATGTCTGGACTGAACTGAAGGAGTTAGCTTCTGCACTCGTTGAAGTAGTAGCAAATGTATTACATACCTTCACAACGTCGTCTGATGAAATCATTGTAGAGTTCTGAACTTCTGTTCAATAGTAATACGGGGAGCTCATGGATCTGGATTCGCATTTCTATCAGTTTCGAGGCCGAGAGCCAACCAGTCCATCAGATTTCCTTCGGCGTCCATGGTCAGCTCGTCAGCAAATATGTTGCCCAGCATCGGGTCGTTGTCAAAAGTGCTTGTAGAGCCTTCCAGTCTTGGGGTATGTCCACGGAACGCACTGGGGCCCATAGCTGATGCCAAATGATCGTTTCCGGATACCACGTTCCCGTTGCGCATGAAACGGACATTGTTTGTCAACAAGTCGTCGTACATGCCAGAGAGAATCGTTCCTTGAACAGTCTTGGACAAAGTCCAACACATTCTCGTGGCGACTGGGTAATGCACTCGAGCCGAGTGAAGTATGTTGCGCAAGGATTCCAGCCATGAACGAGGAGACCCTTCGACGCCTTGTGATTGCGAATTGTGGTTGTGTAGAACGTGTGACACCAGCACTGCCGATGCAACGTACATGTTGTCGAGCATGACAGTGACAATGTTTTCCACGCCGTAGGTGTCGTGATATGTGGATACCAGTCGAGCGATCGCGATAGCGTTGTTGAGCATCTCCTGGCAAGGCTGATGCATGTTGGAGCTCTCGTGCTGGTCATTCGCCCGGACAGTCGCCTGAGAATCTCTTCTAATCGATTCACTGGCTTTTTTCAGAAGGCCCCGGGACACAATTTGTGCCCCGTGAAACTGAATATTCAGAGCATACGCAGATGGCGAAAGATCAAACGCACGATCCAGATCAGTAGCTGCCAACTCCTCGGGTAGACTATCGAAACGCTGCTTGAGGCGTCTGTCTAGCGCTCTGAGCCTGTCGACTGTGCTGGGTTCCAGGTTCGAGGTAGTTAACAATAGCTCGGTGGCTTCAGAAACATCCGTGCAAAGGCCCACCCAGTGTTCTACAGTGGGAGTGCCTTTCCAACCTCCTGTAACTAGGCGCTGGTGAGCGACTGCGACCATAGCGGTCGGGATCGCACTAGGACGGCCCATGTACATGCTCCACAATTTGTCATAGACATGAGTAGCAAGGAGAAGATCGTGTCTTTCGAATGCCTCAGACGTCGAGATTTTACCATCAGCTATCAGCGTGTCACAGCTCGCAGTCAGGCCCAGGTCGAATACTAAACGGCACGCAATGCCACTATAGATGTAACCTAGGCGGTTCCGGCCTCTGGTGGCTTCAAAATCACTGAGGAGAAGGAAACCCTGTAGCGAGGCAATGTTGGGATTGCTCATCTCTTCGAGAATCTCTTGTTTCGCGCGATCTGCATATTGAGCGCCCGACTTCCGTAGATCGTATGAAGTAGACATACGTGATGCGCAAGCGAGGACGGCATTTTCGAGGAACCTGGAATAGCGTTGTACTCTTACCCCTAGCACGCGTCCGGCTTCAAATGAGGCCTGGTTGACGACTGATGTGGATAAGAGCTGTGCGCGGAAGAATATCTGAAGCAAGAAGTCTTTCCGAGGCGCCGCGTCAAGTTTCAAGTTGCTTTCACGGGCTGTGTTCCTCGGCTCAGGATCCTCTAAGGGGTACAATTCATGGTCTTTGAGATAACGCTGGGAAGTTGGACCATAGAATCTCGACTGACCTGGCAGAATCATGTCGAGATGTTCGTCCTGCTCGCTGGCTGGTGTCAATTGAGTGGCGGGCATATCAAATGGCTCCAGAGGATGGGTTTGCGGACGAGGGTGGTCTTGGGTCGCATGAGTGGCTACGTTCGCTGGCGAGATAGATGCCTGAGCTCGTTGAGACACCGGAGATGCTAATGCAGCAACACTGGAAACCCGTGGTCGTACAAGGATGTTGGACTCATCTTCCATCACTATGTCGTCCGGATAGAAAGACGGCACTTCGGCATCGTCTGTCACCTGATAAGACTGATGATTCTCATCCAGTGTATCAATGGGAGATGACGCATGGGCGTCCGCGTTCCCTGTCGATGCTGTGTTGGAAGGAAAAGCACGATCTGTCTCGTTCGGCTCATCTTCCGTCGGCCGCTGTGTCTGCTGGGCGAGGGCAGATTCTAGACGCCGAATCCGAGCCTGCAAAGCGTCCAAGTGGGCCCGAGACCCGTGTCTGCACAACCTCGTGTCAGTCTCCCACCACGGCCATGCAACCGAACATCTTTAACAACGGTCTCTGGCGCCAAGACTTACTTCCTGCCATCGCCTGCTTCGCTGACTGTGCAGGACACTTGGAGAGATGTACATGATTCGCATGCCCGGCCGGGCGCAAGGCCATTGCACTACATCACATCGTCAGCTTGCTTGTCGTCAGCCTGGTGGCAGTTCTCGATAATTTGTGTTTACCTTGATTTTACGCTGGCGACATCGAACACAGGCTTGAGAAGCACGGGGATTACCTCTTCTCCCGGTGCTACGATGACCACGAGCATCCGCCATTACGGCCACGAAGCTGCCTTGCGATCGATCCGGTCATAGGTGAAATGCAACCATGTTGTCTGCGACGTGGGCTGCGACTTGACCACTCAGTGAGTTCTCATTTCGCCGCTGACATGGGTTTAGCCGACCCTTCCCCGCATTTGCTTAGGGACTAGTCTGAACGGTGCCACCCTTTTCTCACTTCATCTGTCTCGTAGGGTCCAACATTTCATCCTCCTGTGAACGGAACCCATCGTGGATATCACGATCGCAGAGGTGCTGTTGCATAGAAGCATCGAAGCTACACTTCTTGCAAGAGCGAATTCTCCTAATCATCTTCCTTGATTGTGAAGTTCATTACCGGCTCCCCATCCTCTGATCGGCTCAAGCCGGCGCAAACTATTTCCAACGATCGTCAAGCTGCAGAAGATTTAGACCCTGCTTAAATCCGGCGGACAAAACTTTCGAGCACGAGGCTCCCAGCTTCGCTTCAGAGACGTCCCCAGTGCGCGAAACTTCGAAAGGGTCGAGCGCACAGAACGTACCTTACGGAAGTCGTCGATCCGCCACGACGCCAAGGGTGTGGGATCGACAGCGATACCCCCGACATGCCAGACTAATCATAGCTTGGAAGCGGAGCCCTTATTACCATCCTATCGAGTGCTTGCAATTCAGCCATTCAACGCAGAGTCGCTCGCACCAAAAGGCATAAAAGCAAGACCGGCAAGCCATCACAGCGCAACAGGTCAAGATCAGCATTTTGTAAGTGGAAAGCACCGCGATCCCCCCGCTTCTACGCAGAATGTCAATTTGTTGGACAAACTATCGAAGCCACGCACGTCTAGCAGTGTGACAGTAGACACCGGAAAAAGCATCCGCTCTATCAAACTGCGAATGCGGTATACGCGTGGTCAATAGTGCTTGTGTGCACCAAATGGCTATATAAATCGTGATCGTCGCTCCCTGTTTGTGGCCCAGTCGAAGTTGTGAATCTTGCAAAAGTTCAGCAGAACAATACCGCCAACGTTCCAACAACATCAACATGTACTCCCTTTTCTCCTTTGCCTCACTGGCACTCCTGGCCTCTACGGCCTCCGCCCTGTGTCCAGCCGACACGCGCATCCAAACTTCGAACCAGGTCGCCATTGGTAAGAAGAGTTCCGCTCAATACATCGAAATGGCGTGCTGACATCTTGCGTAATCAGCCTACAACGCTGAAGGCCTTGGTAACTCAGCAAGAGAGTTCGAGAAGGTCCCGTGGGGTTCTCCAGACCGCGCAGGCACATGTCTCACAACCATGTGAGTACAGCCTACATAGGACGACTACCAACAGCATCTGACGCTATCTTCAGCATCCCTAATGGGCTTGGCTGTGCTATCCCAGTTGCAACCACGGGCGCTGGTACATACCAATTTGCTGGTAAGAACAATTTCTCGTCAGTTCCCGACTAGAATATTGCTGACCATTCGTAGTCGAGACCCGACAAGTCTTCAATCAATTGAACGTCACCGAAATCGTCCGTATGTCAACCCGCTATCTCACCAATTGATTCCTTCACATTTCTAACTTTATCCCAGCATTCAACAACGGAACCACTTTGCTCAGTGTCGAAATCAGAATCGGTGCCCGCGAGTTCGTTCCTGTATGTCTACAACTCTCTCTGACCTTGGCCAATCCGTTGAACAATGCTAACTTCGATTACAGATTCCTGTCACCTTCCACGGATACGTCTACATGGACTACAACGACGACTGCCGCATCTACTCTGCACGAGCTTATGCCGATGTCCCAACCTCTGTCCTCGGACAGCTTGTTGCCATCGGTGCTCCAGGCGGCGGCGCTGGCCCAGTGTGCCAACAGCTACCAATCGGAGGTCAGAAGCGCGATGCGACCTTGTTCTCGGCATAGGTCAAAATGCCTCAAACCCGACAGCCTTCGTGTTTCTTTCTGATGGATAACGACTTTATCACTTATGCAGCGCGGCCTTAGCAGCCCGCTGCTGGCTGACTGCGGAGGAATAATGCACCAGTGTGCACAGTTTGCTACGTAGCGAAACTTTGCCTCCAAAGTTGAATGAAAGCCATGAACGTTCTTACCAATTGATCGGCCACTATGCAAATCTATTCACTTTCGTTCTACCCATCTCATCATGCTGTGATGTGCTCGCTTCTGCTCTAACCCCAAGGAGCAGAAAGAAATCCGCGCAGCTGGAATGTGGTCATCAGTTTGCTGCAGTCACAATAACGGATCTTTGAGGCTCTAATGCCTTCGCAGTACATATATGATATTTTACACCTGCAATGTCCACGCTCAGATGGCCCAGTCGTGCGTCCATCGATGCAGACTACTGTTGACGGAAAATGTTGCCGCATGTGGTCTTCCATGTCGCAAGTGATCTCTCAGCAGATCTCTTCTCACTCTGGCATTTCAGATTGTCAGAGGCTCTCTTGTGTCAGGACTGCGCCGTACAAGAACGCTGTTCTTTCTCGTAGATGCTGCGACCGCAGCACATCGCCAGCCACCGAACATGTCGTCCGCAAAGAAAAGACTCGATCAAGTCAACGATCACGTAAATCAGGGAAGTGCGCAACGTGCAAACGAGCCGCCAGGAATACTGTGTGAAGTCAAGGAACATAAACCAGGTCACCATGTCGCAACACTCATCCTAGGGGACCCGAACAAGCTGAATCTTATGAGCGGTCGACTATTCGATGAACTGACTCAACACTGCCGGACCTTGAGCAAAGATGAGAAACTGCGCGCTGTGATTCTCACTGGAAATTCTGGAAGCAAAAAGCCCGCATTTGTTGGTGGTGCGGAACTGTCAGAAGTGAGCAGCATATCTACAGCGGAAGAGGCAGGAGAATACGTGACAAGGACGATGAAAGCTTGTGCAGCAATCAGTGCCCTGCCGGTTCCTGTCATTGCACGTGTACATGGACTAGCCATCGGGGCTGGCGTGCAACTGATGGCTTCGTGCGATCTGAGAGTCGCATCTAAACCTAGCAGGTTCGCAATGCCTGAGGCAAAGGTTGGTCTTCCGAGTGCGATCCAGACAGCTTTGCTTCCTGGTCTCATTGGATGGGGCAACACAAGACGACTCTTGTATCTTGCTGAGGTGCTCTCTGCGGACAAGGCTCGAGAATGGGGACTTGTGGAAGAGGTAGTCCAAGACGAGGTCGAATTGGATAGCGTGGTCAATGAATGGGTGAAGAAAATCGTCGATATGCCGCCAGAGAATATGCGACGACAGAAAAAGCTCGTCGCCTTGTGGGAGCAGTCTACAGTCCAGGAGGGTATCCTCGCAGGCGTGGATGCGATGAGGGAAACATTTGTGGATGGAGGCAAGGAGACTCAAGCTCACATGAGGAAATTCCTGCACAAATCAGAAAAATGAGACACGGCAAATGCGATATGATCCTATGATGCCAGTAAACATTCCTGACGCACGACTGCCCTCTGCGCTTGCATTCAGTTCAGGGGCAAGGACCATGGATCTTTCTGGAAGATGCAGACTGAGAAGGACAGCAGCATACAGGGCCGTGTCTCACGTCAGCCTCGCATACGGCTAAGCGCTATAATCGACGAGCTTGAGATACCCTCTGCCGGTCCAAAAGATTCTCGAAGGCATGGTGCAAGTGTTTCGAAATCTTCAACACGTGGGTCCAGACGTCGAGCTCGTGGTCGCCGAACGAAGGGCTCAGCTGGCCATCGAGCTGCTGTAGGGCTGTTCAGAATAACCCTCAGCAAGTTTTGAATATGGTAGCTTTGATGTTGAATATATCTGAACAAACATTGATCATGAGATTGTCGAAACGGCGAAGCCGACAACCTGACAGCGATTGCTGACTAATAATGCACGGCCATTTTGCTGGTCGAAGCTTCTTTATTTCCTCCAATGCATTATGCGCTTCCCCGAGTGCGCTTGTCGAAATAAACACACGCGACAATCATGCCGACACCTTTTCTCTTCACATTCTCAGAGGAAAGGCCGTATAACATTGAACAGCAAGCGCTCTGTATGCATATGTGTAATGCATGCAACCTGCGACCGAGCCGTACGTTGTCCAGAGATCGCTCTTTTCCGTCACATTTCCGGACCAGTAACATGGCGGGACCGCACTTCCGACGAAGGCGACTCGAGAGGCTCGCGAGGCTGTATAGTAGATGAGTAGTACACATATAGGTTGGATATCGCCCTGCTATTGGCTTGAACTCATTATCCAACAACCTGTAGCGAATTCAGACTTGTCACCATGTCGCCTCCCACTGAGCTCGACTGCCTCATCATCGGGGCAGGCTTCGGAGGATGTTACCAACTCAAGCTTCTACGTGATGCAGGATTCTCAACCAAGATCGTTGACGCTGCGTCCAGTATCGGAGGAGTCTGGGCATGGAACAAGTACCCCGGAGCTCGCGTCGATGTCGAAATGCCATATTATGGTTACTCCGACCCGGCTGTTTGGTCGACATGGAACTGGACAGAGCGCTACCCTGGTCAAGTCGAGATCTCGGCATATTTTGAACATGTTGCCAAAGTCTGGGATCTCCACAAGGATATCCAGCTCGGTGTGAGAATCGTCAGCGCAACATACACTCAGAATGAGAACGGACCTCGGTGGGAAGTGGTTGCACAGAATGGAGACAGTTATGTGGCAAAGTATCTTATATGCGGAACCGGCACCTCATTCAAGCAACATATCCCACCATGGGAAGGCTTCGACAGCTATCAAGGAACGATACACCACTCATCACTCTGGCCAGATGGCGTCGATCTGCGCAACAAACGAATTGCCATCATCGGAGCCGGCTCAACTGGTGTGCAAATAGTCCAAGAAGCAGCCAAAGTATCGACAAAGGTCACGCATTTCATCCGTACGCCCAATATCGCACTACCCATGCGCCAACGTCAAGTATCCCGCGAAGAACTCTACGCCTATAAACCAATCTTCCAGCACGTCCTAGCAGCTTGCCGCACAACACCGGCCGGCCTCCCCACAACAAACACCGGCATCAAAACATTTGACATCAGCGAAGCCGAGCGCCGCGAGTTATTCGAGGAGATGTGGGAGCGAGGAGGCTTCAACTGGTCGATAGGCGGCCTTGCCGACACACTAACAGACGAAGCAGCAAACCGAGCAGCATACGATTTCTGGGCTGAGAAGACAAGACCTCGCATCAAGAATCCTCAAAAGCGCGACCTCTTGGCTCCATTGGACCCACCATATTATATTTTGACCAAACGTCCAAGTCTGGAGCAGGACTATTACGAGATGAGCGATCGAGATAATGTTGATGTTACGAATTCGCCAATTCAACGATTTACGAAGACTGGAATTGAGACTGCAGATGGGAAGTCTGAAGATTTTGATATTGTGGCAATCTGTACAGGGTACGATGCTGTAACGGGAGGGCTGATGACAATGAATATCAAAGGCGCAAACGGAGAATTCTTGCATGAGAAATGGTACATGTTCCCCAAATTCATCGTCCACATCTATCCGGCTAACAGACTACCCATCGCAGGCGTGATGGCGTAACGACTTTCCTCGGCTTAACAGTCGAAGGCTTCCCGAATATGTTTATGCTTTATGGACCACAAGGTAAGCCATTCCTCTTACCACCAAAAATTCAACAAGTGCTGATGAAACCCTTCTTCTCAGCGCCAACATCTCTCACAAACGGCCCACCGTTCCTCGAACTCGAATGCGAATGGGTACGAGACGTTCTCGAACGAATGCGAACAGAGAATATCTCGACAATCGATGCGAAGCGGGAGAAAGCTGAAGCGTGGCGAGATCAAGTACTTCAGCTTGCTGAGGGGACGCTTGCTATTCATACGAATTCTTGGTTAGTTGCTCCATTCCATTTTATGCACTTCCTTGCTTCGCTGGGCCTGAGGCTAACTTGTTGGTAGGTACATGGGCGCGAACGTGCCAGGTAAAAAACGAGAATATCTGCTTTACCTTGGAGGCGTTCCAATGTGGCATGACGCTTGTCGCGAAGCGATCAAAGATTGGCAAGGGTTTCGTGTTGAGCAGGCGAAGCTCTGATTGACGCATAGCATGTGTGCTTTGATCATCAATTTCGCTGCGCTGCTGAGAACAGAAGTGTCCGAATGTGATCGTAGCTCTGCAAGTGCTGTGAGCGGGATCGCTAGAGAAGTATCGAGGGCATCAACGGGACCAGAGCTCATGTCATGAAACAACTCCCAATGTTAGCGCTGGTAGCCATGCTCAAGTAAGCCAGAAACACACTTTTCAACGACAGACTCCTGTCGTCAAAATGCGCGCGAACGCATTCATTTCATCAACTGCATGATCTTTATCATAGTCGATCGTGTCTATAGCCCTACGTCCCAATGAACATCTACTGTATAACTCTGAACCCAGTAGACCACTTTCTCACCACCCTCACCGACTGCTGTAGCACTCAATTACTACCCTCACCCGACCAAGACCCTCAATACGTCCCCGGAATCTGCGAAATCCTTCCCCCATCTACAACAAGCACATTCCCATTAACATACGCCCCCGCAGCCGAAGCAAGATACAACACCGTCCCCGCCATATCCGCCCCACTCCCCAACCTCTCAGCCGGAATAAAATTCTTATCATAAGCCCCTTCAACTGACGGATCTTGTCCTTTCGAATCTCCCGCTCCAGCAATAATGCCCGCCGCGAGATCCGAAGGGAAGAGGCCTGGAGCTAAAGCGTTTACTCGAATTGAATAGGGGACAAAAGCGCCGGAGAGACCTTTGACGAGATGTGTTGTGGCGGCTTTGGAAATGGGGTAGGCGCCTATTGCGTTGGGGTTGCGGAGGTAGCCTGCTATGCTGCTTGTTACGAGGATTTGGGATTTTCGGCCGGGGCAGTTGGATTTTTTGTTGCCCGCCGAGAGAAGTGGGAGGAAGGTGAAGGATGTGAAGGCTACGGCTGTGGTGTTTATTGCGAAGCAATCTGTAGCATCTCGTCAGTATTGATGCTATAGTTCGGAATTGCTCGTGTAGTGGGATGGTGTTTGGGACATACCATTCCACTGCTCCATCCCCTGTTCAAGACCTAATCTCGCAAATTCCTCAACGCTCACATTTCCTGGCTTCGCGACCGGAGGAGAATAAACCCCACTATTGCAAACCAAAAGATTCACGAAGCCCGTCTCGTTCTTGACTTGCTCAGCGACTTTCGAGAGACTTTCTTTCGATCCCACGTCGCCCACGATTGGGACAACATTTCCATTGACGCCGGCTTCGCGTGCAGCTTCTTCGAGTTTTTCTTTGCGTCGTCCGACGATGTAGACTTTTGCTGCTCCGTTTTTGGCGAAGGCTTTGGTCATCATGAGGCCGATTCCAGTCTGTGAATTTCTTTCAGCATGCTATTGTTGATGTGTAGGGATCGTGGATAAGAAACGCGTACTCCTCCGCCGGTGATTACGATGACCATACCGGCGACGCTGAAGAGCTTGGTGGGATCTACTGTGTTGGGATCCATCGCGTAGGTTGAAAATGGGAGGTTGTGGGCGAATTCAATGGAATTTGCAGAGCTGGGAAGATGTTGTTATGTTGATGTTGATGTGTAAGCTTGACTTCCATGCATGCGCGTTCTTGGCATCAAGGTTGAGGCACGCATGTGCATTGAGTGGGAACATCGACAGAATTTCGTCATGCCCTCCATGCCCGAAGTTTGTGACGTCGAGAAGCATTGATAGTGCAGATAAGGACTTGATAAGATGCGCAGAATAGTGGTTATGTAACATGCTTCCTATTCCTCAGAAACAGCAATGCCAGCCTCTCCATCTTCGATACGCATCTTCCAATCCTCAATATCTTCAAACCTTTGCCTCAGCACATGCGCAACAGTCTCGGAAAAGGTCTCTCCGTTATTGACGAACCAATCTCCCAGACCTCTGACATGCATTTCAACCTGTGCCTTGAGAGGGCAATTGTCCCGCAGGTACAAAACTTGCTCGGGATCTAGCTTCATCATGTCTTCCACAACGTAGTAGTGCGAGATATCATCACCCCAGCCCTCCGCACCAGGTTCGTGAAATCGTGATGGAGAAAGTCGCGATTGA
>JAASLG010000066.1:0-52565 GCA_013365235.1 Cercospora sesami
AAAAGCCGTCAACCGCCGCGATCGCCAGACACTCAAGCTCTCTCCACTTTTCCAATACTCCACTCCCATATTTTCTCCAGTGGAGATCTTGCTCCGGCTTCCCTCTTTGAGATGATTCAACTCTCTCTTTGCCTGGAGAACGGCCCTCTGACCAGTCGTTGACGTTGGAAGATCTGCGGTACCACTCTGCATTGCATCTTTCTGTGTTACCTTACGATGTCTCCTCGCGTGGCTATGATGCGCTTCGCGCTTGCGGTTTCCTGTGATGGGACTGTACCTTAAAACGAGGAAAGTATATATAAAGTGGAGAGTGTGGTATTCCGCGTGTTTGCGTTTCTGCTGCTGCTCGCGACTTTTTGTTCCTCAAGTTCTCATTGCTCATTTGATGCAGTGGCTTGCTATCGAGCTCTCATACATGAACGCACTTCTCATCGTCTCCCAGCCCTGACGGTTCTTACCTGCAGTCTGCTTCTCGCAGACTCACAACTCGTGAAGCCACAATGGACCAAATGAAAGGTTTCCGCGTCGCGAAGTATTTCGAAAAGAGCAAACTTCTGTTTGCCATCAACTCCATCGCAGCCTTATCAATCTTCTTCTTTGGCTACGACCAAGGTCAGACGTCCTCTCGCAAGACTCATGCAACCCTCTAACAAAACCACAGGAATGATGGGCGGCGTAAACAACAGCAAACACTACATCGACCTCATGAAATTCGGCTACGTTGACCCCCTCACCAACGACCCCGTGATAACCGATTCCCTCCTCCAAGGCGGCATAGTCTCAGTCTACTACCTCGGAACCCTCTTCGGCTGTCTCCTAGGCGGCTGGGTGGGCGACCTCCAAGGCCGAATCAAGACCATAGCCTTCGGAGCCCTCTGGGCAATTTTCGGCGCAGCTTTACAGTGTAGTGCTCAAAATGCCAATTGGATGATTTGTGCGAGAGCGGTGAATGGAATTGGAACGGGGATTTTGAATGCGATTGTGCCGGTCTGGGCGACGGAGACGGCGGAGCATACGAGTCGGGGACAGTTTATTGCGATTGAGTTTACGTTGAATATTTTTGGTGTTGTGGTGGCGTATTGGTTGGAGTACGGGCTATCTTTCATTGATGGAGGTGCTTCGCAGTTTCGGTGGAGGTTCCCGGTGGCATTTCAGATCATTCCGCTGCTAGTCTTGTTGGGCGTTGTATGGTTCTTCCCGGAGAGTCCAAGATGGCTGGTCAAAGTCGACCGAAATGAGGAGGCGAGGTACATCCTGGGACGACTGAGGGGAGAAGACGCTGAGGGACATGCAAAGGCCGATGCTGAGTTCCAGGATATCAAGAACATTGTTGTGCATGAGCGTAAGACGGCAAGCAGGAACAGCTACTATTCGATGCTATTCGGGATTGGATCTGGTAAGCTGCACACGGCAAGGAGAGTGCAGTTGGTTGTTTGGCTGCAGATCATGCAGGAGTGGATCGGTATTGCTGGTGAGTGAATGACACCGAGTCCGAGGTGAAGTGATCAGATGCAACTTTTGTTAACACCTTTGCAGGCGTCACGGTCTATGCACCTACGATATTTCGCATTGCTGGTTTCTCAGGGGGCAAGTCCCAATGGTTGTCCGGATTAAACAACGTATTCTACATGATGTCGACACTCATTTGCGTATTCACTCTTGATCGCATTGGTCGAAGATGGACTTTGTACTGGGGATCCGTGGGCATGGGAATAGCCATGTTCCTAGCAGGAGGAATGTCAAGAGGAGGAATCGATGCACGCGCAGCTGGGAATGAGTCCAGTGCCACGTCGTATGGCATTGCAGCAGCATCTTTTGTCTTCATCTTCACTTCGGTGTTTGGTGCGACTTGGTTGACTGTACCGTGGCTGTACCCGGCCGAGGTATGCTCTTCTTCTATTCTCTCCGGTGGAGTAGGACTCGCTGACCTTTTATAGATCTTCCCTCTCGAAGTCCGTGCCAAAGGAAACGCCTGGGGAGTCGTTGGTTGGTCCATCGGAAATGGCTGGCTGACATTACTCTGCCCTGTCATGTTCAGCGCGATCGGCGAGAAGACGCTCTACATTTTCGGCGCCTGTAACGTAATCACCATTCCCATGGTCTGGGCTCTCTATCCTGAGACAAATCAGAGAACCCTCGAGGAGATGGACCTCGTTTTCGCGGCAGACAGCCCATGGGTTTGGGATGCCGAAGCAAATTTCAAGCGATTGAAGGAGGAGAATCCTGACCTGGTTACGGCAGCCAGTCGAGGCAATTCGGTTGTTGATCCCGAAGCAGGAATCCGTAAAATCGCAGAAACGCATGAGTCATTCTCGGAAGAGCCAAAGAAGGACGTCAACTGATGTTGGCGAGCAATAGCGTGTTCAGTAGATATCCCACAAGGAGACTTTACCATCTTTGCTTCCAGCTGCCAACCAGTGTGTCGTTCGAGCTTTCTCGTCTCTCTTCTCTGCGACTGTCATTTGTTTCTGAGTAAGACTCCTCTGTTCGTCGCTGCTTTCGTGAATGGTGACATCGGCGAAAGCAATTGCATAGCACCCTTCCTTGTGCCACTTGAGCACCGCCAACTCCTTGAAACCTTTTGCAGAATACACTCTCATCCTCCCGTCCCATCCTGCGGTCGCGAAGATCTTCTCATCGTCGCGAATAGTCAGCCCTTGTTGACCCGCATGCTTGGTCTGCAATGTCTTTGTGTCCGATCCGCTCTTCGGATCGAGAGGGTGTCGAGCAATAATTGCGTCAGCACCAGAAGTATAGAAAACTCCAAACGTGGTTGCAATGCCCAGCGAGAGCACAGGCTGAGCATGAGATTTTGCGCTGTACACACACTGCCATTTCGCGGCTACACCGGACTTTGACGACGGCTGAGACCAGATGCATGCGTGACCAGATTCATAGCCAGCAACAACAAGCAGGTCTCGAATGGAGTTTGTGTTGGAAGGAGAGGCGAATACGAGTCCAATAGCCATGACCATGCCAGCGTTCTGCACCTCCTTCGGTGCAGAGATTGTAGCAATTCGATCTTGAGATGGTAAAGAGGTGATATTGATACTTCCATCCTGAACTCCAGGTGTGCCGAGTAAGATACCTTCCGTGGGGAGATCTCGTGTTCCATCCTTCGAAGCATGTATCATGCTGAATGAGCAGAAATTCAGCGCATTCACAGGTATCGTGTGCAAAAGCCACGGCTGCTTGTGTTCTGTAGTTTCCGTGGTGTCGATCGGTAGCACTTTCGAAAAGTCCTTTTCGTCTTCCTCTCGCAACTGCCAGACGTGGATTTTACTGTCTCGGCCATGTCTGCACCTGCTGTCAGCGAGCTTCAAAGAGAGACCGACAGTCAACTCACGTTATGATCTTATCATCATCCCAACTGCCAAATCCAAGAATTGTGCTGGTATGTGGTCGCCAAACAGCAACAGCTCGCTTCGAGGAGACATTCCAAAGCACAACCCAGCCGCTCGCGTCGCCTGTCAGCAAGCGAGTGTTGCCGCGAAAGAAATGTACCGCATGTATTTGTGCAGTGTGACCTCTCAAGATGTACGACGGTTGTGCAGGTGGATTCCCGGAGCTCTGCAGGAGGTTCGCTTCAGCCATGATGTTGGTCACGAGATGAATCTTGATTAAGAAAGGCTGGCATGTTTCGAAATCAGAAGCCTACAAATTTCAGCCGAGAACGCGCATGACGTCCATCTAGTCGCTCATGTATCAAGTGCATCAGGAAGAACCAAGGCACTCGGTGTAAGCGACCACAATGAAGCCTTGGCACTGAATGTTGAAGTTCGAGGGAAGGTTGGACTTTCGAGAAAAGTCCAAAAACAGGGAAACATGAGCTAGCGCCGGCTGTCCCCGCTGATCAATAGAGCGTTCTGATTGGATATAGGGTCCTACTGGAGCCTCATTGCCTGACGACAGCTAGAAAGTATCCCCCCTCGCAATGGCATAGTCGTCCATCATGCGACCGAATTCCAGCTTCATGAGTAGACGATCGACTCCGCCACCCTTCCAAATTTCAAAGTCTCCTCTCTGAGCAGCCTTGAAATCCAAATACCTTGCTGACCCAACTCTCTCCTGATCAAGCTGCCTGAGTCTGTTGATGACCGTCTTCACATCCATCTCCACTCTGTCCCTCGCGCGTTCGAGCTCCGAGCTAATCTTCTGCTCTTCGTCGAGCAGATGGGGTGATACTTCGCCTGTCGCCTCCTCTTCACCATCGGCTTTTTGCTGAATGCCCAAAAGTCGGGTGAAGTATGCGACCAGATTGTCGACGTTGCCAAGCATAGAACGTATTTCTTTCGTGTAGGACAAGTCAGTGAGTAAGAGTGCGTAGATCAAAGATGCCAGGAACAGGCGATGTCCTAGTGCCAATGTCTCCGGATCACGCTGAGTGAGCTCATCACGCTGTGTTGAGTCCACGCTCCGTGTTGAGATTCGAGGCTCCGATGCCGACTGTTCGACCCATTGCTTGAAATGATCACAAGAGCCCTTGACGACTTCACCCTCGAAGAATGCGGATGTCTCAGACAAAAGGAGCATTGCAGCGCTGCACGTTGCCCACACACTTCTCGACGCAGCTGCACGCTCTGTTTCCCTTTCTCGATAGGCTGCATGCTGCACGCGAGATGAATGAAGGACTCTTCTCACTGAAGATTGACGCCAAAGCTCGCTCAGTCGCTGATGCCCTCTTCTGATGGCAAGTAGATACGAGCTGATTGAGGAGTATGTCTCAATGTCCCTGGAAGACAGGAAGAGGTCCATGGGTGGCGTAATCCTCATGTTTAGTTCCGTCGGATTTGGGAAGAGGAGGTTGTTGAACGACACTGGCGAGAGCTGAGGAACTTCCCCCTCCAGCCCATCAGCAGTGGATGGGCGCGATGTTGTTGCTCTTGGGTTGATCAGAGATATGTTTGCCTGTCCAAAGTCCAGCACTTCGTCTTCGGCATGCTCTTCTCGTGCTATCAAAGTTCTCCAAACTTGACGCAATGTTTGACTGAGCTCCGCGTCCTTTATCGAAAGACCTTGCAACGCTTTCACAGGATCTTGCGCCAGCAGCCGTCCCATACTCTGTTGCCGAGCCTTCACTCGCTCTTCAGCTTCTGCAATAAGTGCGCTTGCGAACTCTCCTTGACCAAGCAAGAAGAATCGCTGCAAGCAGTTCAAAAGTCTGGTCGTCTCGTTGAGCGGTAAAAGACGTTGAAGCACGTTTCGCGAAAGTGACTGCCGAATTTCCGCAATCGCTCGAGAGAATTGGGCTGGCATGAGTGGTAGTGTAAGGGATGAAAGTTGACTCAGATGAGCTGCTGCGAGCTCATTATCGCTGATTGAAGAAATTGACGAAGAGGAAGTTGTGTGACTTAGCCGCCGATGGTGAGCCACTTGATGTAGAGACTTGCCGATGAAGAGTATAGATGCAGCAGTGCCGGGCGTCACGAATGCGGGCAGGAGTGTCTTCTCCTTCAAGTACTTTGGCTCTTCCAAGCCCTCGATCTTGATGAAGAAGTCTTTGGCGCCATACGTAGGCAGCTTCCCATGCACAATCCACGATGTCAGCTGTCGTAACCACGACGTTTCGGCCACCCGGGTGAGTTCAGTGGCGGCATTCTCGACCTCAGGATAGCCGGTCTGCATCGAAAATCGCAACTTGTCGATGAGCCGGGCGGAATTGCATCTACTGTTCTTCCCATTTGGATCGAGCATGAAGCACGCGACTTGCCAGTACCAATTCATGACCCGATGCCAATCATCGAATTCAGCCACGACCGAAGCCAGAGGAACGATTTCATAGGCTCCAACAAGGCTCGCATCTTTCTTCAGTATTTTCTCCTCGACCTGCAAGATGTGTTTTTGGAACCTGCCCAAATGCGTTTGCTGGATGGATGCAGCAACGGCGCGACATATCACAGACTCATGTGTAGAAGCGATGAGTTCGAGATGCCGTTTGAGCTTGCGATGCAGTTCGGAGAGTGTGCCTATGGACTTGAGAAGGGCGGCTTCTGAAGGGGACAGCAGCGGGAAGTCGTCTTTGGCCCCATTTGTTGTCGAGTTGAAGAGCGGCGAAGGATGGCCGGACAGGGCGAGGAGCACTTCGTGCAGCATGTTCCTCGTGGTCTGCAGCGGCTGCTGCCTGTCGCGCTCTGGCGTCGGCGCGACCTGATCACAACGCTGACAATTGGTTGCCCAGTGATCCCAGATTCAGAATGGCGAGAATACGGCCGGTCGGTGCCAAGAGATCGTCTCTGCCAGAATCCGGACGCGACTTGGAAGCTCCAGATCCAGCCACAGCGACGCGTGTGATCCGATCCTCGTGCACTCACGATGCTGGCTGATGAGATGTGCGCATCCTCGAGGCCGGCGGCGAAGGCGTGGTTGGCTGGAGAATGATGCCTGACACCAGCGGGCATGTGTCGGCGGGCGTCTCATTCAGGCAGGTTTCTGGAAGGGCGCGGCCTGACCGCATCTCGTGGCTGAGAGCGGCGAGACATTCGTGAAGGCAAAGGTGGGGAGCTGTCCGACCGCTGCACCTGCATGATGCAACTGCCCACCTTGGACAGCTGCCACCTGGGGTTCTGGACTGCCGGCGTGGTATAAGATGCAGCAGCACTCGCCCTCTCTTCTGCCAGTGCTGCTCGATCCCTTTCGACACAAAGACTGCACTTGACATCACACGCGGTCATCCTTCACAGCGCCAGCGCCATCCGCCAGCCTCGTGCCCAAACAGCCTCTACTTGACTCTCGCCGCGGAACAATCGACCCCGCCTCTTCACACCGCAACCAAAGCCAACATGCAGAACATCCGAGCCAAGATCAAGCGAAAGTTGTCCATTCGCGACAAAGATGGTATGCAACAATGCCAATGCTAAAGCAGCCACTCTGTACTGACATCTGAAAGCCAACCCCGATGACTACGAGAACGCCTCCGATGTCGATGAGGAGACTACGGGCCACCTCCATCGCGAGATCGAAAAAGCCGAGGCCGACGGCCACGACATGGGCAAGCCAGGCAGCTTCCTGAACAAGCTCATCATGCACGGAAACAAGAAGACCGAGGAGCAGCTCGCGCGCGAGGCTGCTTACGCCAACCAGGGCGGCCAGCAGCAGATCGGACAGCAGGCCGTCGGAGCCTCCTCTGATGGTGTCGTGCGATAGATGGACTTTGCGAAGGATACAGGATATAGCAATGACAGTGCAATGAATGTATGATGGAAAGACAGGACAGGTTTGACAATGAAGGTATACAGCAACCAGAATTGAGTCCGGTTTCAGATCTTGCTTAGAGTTTCTTTTGACAGCTGTCTCACACACCCTAATTGCGGACAGCGAAATGGACACCAGGAAACACGCTAACTTTGCAATCTCTCTCTGACGAAATCAATTCCGCAGCTGCGTCGCTCGTCGAGACAGAGTGCCTTAGCTACGCTGCACAAGGCGGAGACACGAGCATCGAAATGGCACTCGACTTTCCCGGGCAGAGGAGTACGCAGTCTCAATCCCTTTTTGCTTTCCGGCAGTACACAACGTTCTCGCCAAAGCTTGCTTGCTTCCGAGCGCAGAGACCACGAAGCTATCTCACGATGGCTGGGCATTGTAAAGAGGTACAAGTACAGGGTGTCCGTCAACTCACACAAAGAAGATGACACTGTACATTCGACATGACTCCGGATTCTGAGGAGCTTGCGGTGCCACTGTGCATTGGGGGCAGGTTGAGAACAGAGAGCCTTCCATGTTCTGAGACAGAGATGGTATCGGAAGACAGCAGCGAAAAAGTGATCGTTAGACGTCTATCTTCCCGTAACGAACGAAGTCGTCATACACAACTTGACTCTCAGGCCCAATACCCACACCACAACGAACGATCACAATTCCGCTCTTGCATAGTTTCCGAAAGCCACGAGAGGAGGCAATTCGGGAGCTTTATCCGGTGTACACGCAAAGAAGGGCGTCCAATCACCCTTTACAGAATCGTCTGGTCTGTCCAAAACGCAGCCCTCTCCCAACGAGTAACATCCCCTTTGGCATTCGTGTATTACGCGCACGAAGTCTTCTGCTTTTGCGTGCTTGATGTTGAAGAGTCGCCAAGTGCGACATTTGGTCTGGTCCCTGTCATCGTACTTCAGGCACTCGCTTCCGACTTTGTCGCCTGATTTGTCGTTGCTGTTCTTCTCTGCGAGACCGAGGAGTGCGAGAAGCGCCCAAGCTGCCGCTTTGATGCCGACCATCTTGACTGTGGTTCTGAAGCATGTCAATGAATTGAACACACGGCAGCGAGATTGCAACGTCCTGACCTTTTAGGCTGCTTGGAGCAGGATTTGATGGTTGTCAGGTATCTTCTGATAGAATGTGGACTAGAGCTGGTGATTGAATAGTGCTGTAGTCGTTTGCTTCTGTTGGAATATGACTTGAGCTGGTGATTGAATGGCGCTGTAGTCGTTTGTTTCTGGTGATGAAGATGTGGTGTGGAAGAAGAAGAAACAAACATGAAGAGGAGGGCAGCTGGACATGAGTCCTCGTCGGTGAGAAACGCAGGTGCGGTCCTTCGCGTGGCAAGTTCTTCTTGGTGCATCGCAGGCGCTCTCCTGCTTTTCGAGGTTGGAAGCCGCTGCCGCTTGACTCAATGCATTCGGTGCTTGCCTTTGCAGACGGAGCCAACTCGCAGGCTGGCGTGATCGGTAGAACAGACCTTCCGCTACCACCAGGTTCCGAGCTTCCCTCTTCGCTGGGCAACGGCGTTGGATCGAGAACCTGAGAAAGAGCCAGGCTCCAGGAAGCATTTGGTGTACTACGATCCTGAAGTCAAGCTCACTCGAAACTCCAGTCCAGGCCATCCTCACTTGCCATCATCTCTCACCCCCTCACACCTCTCAACATCCTCCCTACCTCCCACCTCAGGCCCTTTATAAACCTGCAACTTCTGCCCAAAAGGCACCTCCACCGACCTTACATTATTCTTTCCCTTTAATCTCCTCCCTTCATGCCCGGTCCTAGCCGCAAGTCTATCCCTCGACTCTCCCAATCCAGGAATAAAAGAAATGTAAATATGCTTCTTTCTCACAAGCATGAAAATCGCAAAGAGAACTGCGACTCCGGTTGTGACTCCTAGTGCGATGCCGACGGTTCGGCCTGTCGGCATTGTGGCGCCCAAGGATATGTGAAACTTGTAACAGATTTGCGATCGGCTGGCTGGTTGGTTGTGAGGTTACAATGGCGTGCGATTGTGGTTGCAGTGATGTCGTAGATCAGGCAGCATGTTCAGCTCTTTCCGGCACGGTTGTGCCGTACCGTGAAGGATTGCGCTCTCAGCCGCAGGCTACCTTGCATATGGGTCTTGCTAATCTGTGGCACACAGCACACAGCCACCAGTGTTTCTATGCTTGGCAACCGTACTGCTCGTATAGTCATGCTGTGAAACCATCCTTCAGGATGATTTCTTGGCTATCGCGATCCACGACGTAGGATTGTTTGGCTTTTCAGATCAGTGCTGTTCAGTAATGGAATGAATGAACGCAACATACCTTTGGATATTGTTGAACGATGTGATGATGTTTTCAAATGGAGACTGTATCCTCTGGTGGTTCTGTCTCTATTGACTCTGTCCTGAGCTTTACTGCTGCCAACTCCTACCTATGCAAAATGCAATGCCATATTTGGGTATCCGCCAGAATCGAATCAAAAAAATGCAAATGCCCACAAATGCAAATTATGATGCAGCCTTCTTCCGGTCCAATTCGACTTTCGAGTAATATGCAGCGCCCGCTGTGGCAACCAACATGCCAAATCCATTTACTATCCCAACTTGCACGTTGAAGAGGACGATGCCGAGTAAAATCGTCAAGCACTGTTTGACGTTTCCGCATACGCTGATTGTGAGGGCTCCGGCGACCTTGTTTGTCTGGAAGGATACGAGGTTCAGGCCAAATGCCATGGCAGCGTTACCGACGATGGAGATCAGGATGCCTGTCGAGAAGGCTCCTTCGTTTGAATATTCGCGTAGCTTTGAGAATTCGCCGCTTCCGGCGGCGTAGAAGAGGCACTGAATTGCAGCCAGTGGACACATCCTGAATAGCACTTCCATTGCTGGCAATTTCAGGTTTCCAGTCATGAGACGGTTCGTAGCCACTGTCTTGACGCTCGCAAGGATCACTCCAAGCAGCGTGAGTGTGAAACCGATTGCGGTGAAGTAGTAGTCGCCGAAGGTAGCCAGCCCTACACCGATGATGAGGGGGATCATCGAAAGATATGTTTCGTGGTCGTAAGTCCGGCCGTACGCCACGCGGTAGATAAATATGGTCATGACGGGACATGTGCTTCGCATGACTTGATGGAAAGGTACGGATACCAGTGCCCTGTAACGTGTTAGTACAGACATGGCAGCAAGCATTGGTGCACTTACAGAGAAACGTTACTGATGGCAATGTTTACTGTGAAAAGCGTTGAGAATGCCACAAGGATGAGATTGTCTCGTAATGTTAGCTTCGAGAGCTTCATTTGGCCTGTTGCCAGAAGGATCGAGCATCCTATTGATGTCGCGAAGGTATGTGAGAATGTGAGGAGCCATGGGAGGGAGGCATTGCGGAGGAGAGCCTTGTTCGATAGTGTAACGCTGAGGTTGAGGAGGAAATAGAGTCCAAGATACGTGAGTTTCTTGCTGGTTGATACCGTGTACTCCAGAGGTGTGGCGCTCGGTTGTTCTTGCGATTCTACATCGCGTTCATCCTTATCGAGGAGTTCGTGATTCTCCGGCACTCCGTCCATGTCCAAGGAGTCGTGGAGTTCCCTTTCCCGTTGCGCATCCATTGCAAATTCGCAGGCCGACCAGTCCAAGTGATGATCTCAAGGTCGATTGTTGTGTGGGTTTGCCGCTCATGTCACTACGGATGCAAAGTGGCTATTTGGAAGCAGGATGATCCGAACGGGCCAAGCTCAGTGAGGCGTGCGGATCGCACGGCTGCGCTGATGACAGTCTTGACAGAGGCTGAATGCTTGTTGGACGCAACCACTGCTCGCCGTGGCACGCGGGACTCGGCTGTGATATGTGAGTGGTCGTCTCCTGCGTTCAGCCGGGCACTTGGCATTCATGCCGCTAGCATAAACATAATATTGAAGAAGATGAAGGGAAGGAGCAGCTCGCGGTTTGCTGGACCAATACGACGAGTGGAGGACTCCAATCGGAAGGTCCAGATGACATTGGTGCGGTAGCGCGAGCACGAGTGTCAGGCTGATTTCTGCGCCTCTCGGCAGGGCTGCGAGCCAAGCGTTCCGCAGCAAGCCGCGAGTGCCACATCCAGATCCACTGTGGGTGGCTGTGGTCTGACACTTTTACTGCTCTTCGCACTGGCTGCCGATAAGCCAATGCTGGACGTTCCCAAATTCCTTCGCCGTTGCGGTCGTTGGACGCGACGCGCATCCTTGCGAATCACTCCTACGACGGCAAGGCGCACGCGATTCGCGACTACGCTCCGCTTCACCGCAATGCGCATACAAATGACACGATGGCCGCCACCCGTGTCGACGCCTCGAAGCGATACTCGCGCCCCACCGCCTCCTGCCGACCACCCGTCCGCGCGCTGGCCTTGCGCTCTTGGCGACTGCAGCAACGTGGGGCCCAAAAGTCTGCGCTCACCAGGCTTTTCTCCCTCCAGTAATCGCGAGCTCCCGAAATACGAAGCGTGGACCGCCGAACCTGCGGAGTGTCTTCCGATCTCCAGCAACGAGTGAGATGATGCCTTCGGTGCCCTGTGAGCAGGAAGGAGAAGCCGCTCCGTGGATCCTGTCCCAGCAAGCGTGGCAGCCGATAAAGGCACAGTAGCTCCGTTACCCCTGAGGAGAAGGATTCAAGCAGCCGAGCAGCACCAGCACTTGGTGGTCTTGGAGCCACGAAAAGAATTCTTGTTCGTGACGACGCCACGCCCAACGCTGTGGCACATATCCTGCACGAACCAGCATCTGGACGAGCCTTGTGCTCCAGCCCAGCAATCACGCGAACATCCGAGCTGCGGGCATCGTTTTACAAGTATCACCCTCCAAACAGAGCTGCAGCTGCTGTGGCAGTCTCTTCCAGCCACAAATCTCAACCACGTTTTCCAGATAAGCTCAACTGGTGGCTTCCCGCGCTACTTTTAACTCCGCGACCCTTCTTCACAACCGCCGCGGCTCTTGGAAAGTCATCTCGACCAGGGGGTCTGTCCATGTGCACCACATTGCTCACTCTTTGGCGCTGCTCGACTCTTTCCTCTTGAGAAACCCACATTCGTTATTATGGCTCCCACCGTTGTTACCGCTCAAGGCAGCCGCAAGCCGGTGAAGAAGATCTGCTGCATTGGCGCAGGCTACGTTGTCAGTTTCTCTGAAGCTGATCCCGTACCTGACATGGTTAACATTTACGATAGGGCGGACCCACCAGCGCGGTCATTGCGCAACACAACCCAGACATCACTGTAACGGTCGTCGATTTGAGTGAAGACCGCATCCAGGCCTGGAAATCGAATGCCCTCCCCATCTACGAGCCTGGTCTTTTCGACGTCGTCGAAGTCGCCCGCGACTGCAAAGATGGCCGTCGCCAATCCAATCTCCACTTCTCGACCGACGTTTCCGGCGTGATAAACGAAGCCGACCTTATCTTCATTGCTGTGAACACTCCTACAAAGACAGAAGGTTTGGGTGCTGGAGGAGCGTCGGATCTCGCATACGTCGAATCGGCTGCACGACACATCGCAGAGGTCGCAACAAGTGACAAGATCATCGTTGAGAAGAGCACAGTACCATGCGGAACAGCGGACAACATTCAAGAGATTCTTGACGCACATGCTGCGCCCAATGTCCACTTCGACATTCTGTCGAACCCAGAATTCTTGGCTGAGGGCACAGCGATGAACGATCTGATGAAGCCTGACCGAGTGCTCATCGGCTCACACAAGGACGAGAGATCGCTTGTGGCAGCCACAGCTTTGGCGGACGTCTATGCCGCATGGGTGCCACGGGACCGCATCATCACGATCAATCTTTGGTCTTCAGAGCTTGCCAAACTTGCTGCCAACTGCATGCTTGCGCAACGAATCTCCAGCATCAACTCCTTGAGCGCAATATGCGAAGCTACAGGAGCGAATATCGAAGAGCTTGCATTTGCTGTTGGACAAGATACCAGAATAGGGCCCAAGATGCTGAAGGCATCGGCAGGCTTCGGTGGTTCATGTTTCAAGAAAGATGTTCTCAGCTTAGCATACATCGCTGAGACCCTTCACCTTCCCGAGGTGTCTGCATACTGGAAGTCAGTGGTAGACATCAACGAGTACCAGAAAGAGCGGTTCGCCAAGAGGATAACTAAACGACTATACAACACCCTTCGCCTGAAGAAGATCGCCATCTTAGGCTTCGCTTACAAGAAGAACACCGGCGACACACGAGAGAGCGCTGCGATCACGATCGTTGGCCAGCTCATTGCTGAAGGCGCAAAGATTGCCATCTACGACCCCCAGGTGTCAGAAGCGACGATTCAGCAGGATCTGATTCGTGAGCATCGACCCGACGTGGTCAAGCAACGCGTCACTGTCTATCCTGACGCAATTTCTGCCTGCGCCGACGCCAGTGCTGTGGTCATTCTCACCGAGTGGGACGAGTTCAAGACCGATCGTGTGGCAGAGAAGTCGACCGGCACGAAACAAACAACATACACGCAAGCAAACGGTCACTCCGATTCCTCATCTAACTCGGAGGCGGAAAGTGAGTTCTTGGACAGTGCTATTGGAACACCGGTGCCCACTGAACGTGAACGTCCAGAGTATGTCGACCCCATCGACCCAGCCAACAAGAGGGTGGACTGGGCTCAAATTGCCAGCTCGATGAAACGGCCGAGATTAGTCTTCGATGGACGCAACGTTGTGGACAGCCAGAAGCTTGCGAGCTTGGGGTTCACCGTTGAATGCATTGGCAAGCCAGGTGCTCGGCAGCGACGCTTGTAGATGTTCTTGCATTGGGATTCGCAAGCTTACCCGGAGGTTAACGGATCTTGAGGTAAGCGCCCCAAAGATCCTCCGCTGGGTGGTGAAACTTGCAGCCCATGGGGTCGCATGTGATGGGGTTGCGCACAATGTCGATCGGGACCACTCGATGAATCTGAGCTTAGCGTACGCTCCAGGTTTGAGATGGAATGTGGATGACACAGCATCGCGCACACCACACATGAATCGAGACGCGCGTAATGGTTCCACGGGATTCCAGACCTCTCGAACGTTGCGCTAGACGTTTGCATTGGACATGAGCGTTTTTCGACTCCGAAGGTCGCTGGATGGCCTCAATTCATGATGTGAATATTCTTTGGAACTTGGCGACATAGATTACGATGGAATATACTGCTCACGCAGTCATTAAGCAATCCCAGCATAATAATAGGTAGCACAGCAGCACAGCGTTCCTTATAGGTCTGGTATCAAATACAGCAGTCCGCGTCAGCACTTGCTACTCATGCGGCAAGGACCGGGCCTGGTAAGGAACAGCAGCCGAACTTCTGGATGAAACTTTGTGAAAGCCACACGAAAACCACACGATGCATCATGCATCAACCGGAAAAGGTCATTGAGATCTAAGCATTCGCCAAGCTTCAACGTGCAAGCCGAACCCGGCTGATCCAGCAAACACTCGCTATCGGCCCACTCGGTCAGCCCAAGTGTCGTCACTTCATATCAAATCCTTGCACCAAGCTGAGACTTTTGGTCCGGGTTCACGGCATCTTAATTTTCCCGCAGGAGGAACATGCATGTGTTGTGTAGGGTCCACTGAAGGAGCTGGTGTACTTGGCATGGTGGGTGCTATGTCTTGGTGAAGGAGGTAGCGCTCGTACCTGAGGTGAGTCCTGGTTGTTCGTGAATATTCGAGGTGAAGCCGAAAGCGAACGCCCCTCACCGTGGCAGCCATGATCGGCGCTTGCGACATGAGACAGGCTGCATCCCAGGATTAGAAATTTTGGCTGCTGCCGGAGTTTAGTATTACTGTAGCTTGCTTGACTGGTAGGACCGGGGCTTGCACTTACTGAGAGCCTATAGTGCAGCCGAACGTCGGATTAGACGCGATACGTGCGAGATATCGACCCCCCATGCACGGCACTGCAATCATCACTGTAGGCGCTGTGGTCTGACCTCCTGATCCTCCTGCACGCCGAACATGAGGCACGAGGGAAACAACGGCCGATGACGAGGCCCCCTCGCTTGGCGGCAAGATGGCATTTCTGGGTCTATGCAGCCATGCACAAAGCAGAGAGGCTGCTGTTCGAGCGAATCCACCGCCAATGTCAGCAGCCCGCGGGTGTGGGATCCGCACGCCGACTCTCACTCGTCCGCGTCGTCGCGACTCGCCTCCCCTCAGTCATGGCCCGTCGCTAGGTGTTAGTCGTCGTTTGCTTGCACGCGCCGCCATCCGCTGGTGCCAGTGTCGGCGATCCTTCCTCGTGTAACTTCACTTCTTACGTCCTTTGTTGGTAGGCGGAGACTGCTCATCAGCTTGCCATCCTTTTGCGCTTGGCGAGCAAAGTCGAACAAGAACATACTAATCAGCCACCGCCTTCTTCACGGGCCTTTCCTTCTTTAGAACTGGCTAGAAAACTGGACCCGCAACACCTTGCCGGAGCCCGATTGTCCTTCTGTTGCCGTCCGCAAATGCACGTACAACTCCACAAGAAGCGTATGCAGCAACGACGAGGACCAGCGCCGCTTCCCCTCCTTTCCGCTCGACAGTCGCGACGATGATCGCTAACAAGCGATTCGCCTTCTTGACGGCTGTGGCCTTTGGTATCCTGTTGCTTCCGTTTCTCTTTGGATACCACTTTACAAAGATCAAAGACGTTTCATTAAGCTACATCAAACATGCTTCGCGGTCAAGAGCTTTCCATCTGCTTTTACCCGCAACGGGGCCGAATTTGCACTTCTGTCGACTTCTGTTATCAGCAGCAGTGACTGGCTATCCCGAACCCATATTCATCGGCTGGGACGGACGAGGAATGTACAATGGCTCCGAATCGCATCTGTTCAAGATCACGGAGACCTTGACTTACCTCCGCTCTCTGCCTCCAAGCGCCGACAATGATCTGGTTTTATTGCTCGACGCGTACGACATCTGGCTCCAATTACGACCAGAAGTCATGATTGAGAGGTACCGCAGCGTGATCAAACAGAATGATGAGCGATTGAGGCGACAGGGGTTGCTTGGTAGATATCATGGTGGTGACTACATTCGAAACTCGATCGTCGTAGGACCTGATAAGATCTTCTGGCCGCAAGGAATCGACGATCCCGCGAGTTGGGCAGTACCGGAATCACCGCTGCCGAAGAACTCCTTTGGCCCTGCCACCGATGTTATCATGCTCACAGCGAGACCAAGATGGCTGAATAGTGGAACGATCATGGGACCAGTTGGCGACCTTCGAGACTACTTTGCAGCGACACTGGACATGGTCAGCCGAAAATACGATTCGAACTATGAGTTCCGAAACAGCGATCAACTCTACTTTGCCGAAGTCTGGGCTGAGCAGGAAATCCAGCGAAGGCGTCTACGTGATGGGAACTTTGAAGCACCAGAAGTGCTCGAGGGCGTGAAGGGGATCATGCCTGAGATTCCCAAGGGCCGAAGAACGGAGTATCACATTTGTCTCGACTACAGGACAGAGATGTTCCAAACAGCAGCTGCATTTGAGAAGCATCTCACCTGGATGCGCTTCAACCTGACGAGTGAGACTTACCCGGACATACCACAAGACGATCGATTCGGAGGTGGTGAGGTAGCCAACGGATGGGTCAAAGACATCCGCATCGACAAACTCAAACTCACGGACGACATCCTCGAGACCGATCCTCCCTTCGCTGCAGCAGACGAATCTACAGACATGCCTAAAAACCAGTCTTGGACCGAGACGAACCTGGGCACCAACCTCGTCACAAAAGAAGCTTTTCCTCTCTTCCACGTCACAGGTGACAAAGGCATCCGGGACCGCTGGTGGCCGCGAATGTGGTTCCACCCATATGGCGAAGAGCTCCTAAAAGCCACGAAGAAGAAAGAGCACGTCTTGAGTAGCGGGACCACAGGAAAGCAAAGTGGACTTCGAAAAGGGCAATTTGTCTTCGCGAAAGCTGCGGGGACGAATTGGCGAGGTGCTGTTCCTGTCGTTACGCACGCGAGACCGCAGCTGGAAGATGAGAAAGGTGGAGCTTGGGTGGACAACGGAGACTATGTGCCGTGGAATGCCATGTGTGGTGCTTATGAGGGTGAAGACCTTTACATTGGACCTGAGCTGGCTGGAAAGGACAATCCGCCTCCTCCGGAGCCTGAAGAGGAGGGAGAGGAGGGGACTGAGGAACAGGCTGAAGAACAGGCTCGAAAATAAATTTTGCATAACGCGGCATGAGCGACTGGAGTTGGGATTCTTTGTTGATTCTCGTTGCATAGCGGACGGGGCATGTATGGCAAACAGAGCGCATGTGTATGGCGTAGAAGTGTAGTGTAGAGCTTGACGGCTGCCTTCATTGGCGTGATAAGATACCCACATGTCTAAGTTCACATCGTCGTCTCTTTTCCAAGCTTCCTGGTGCGAGGTAGAATCGCGAATGGCTCTGGAACGCTTTTCCGGCCCACATCGCTTCAAAGACGTTTCCCGCTTGCTTCTCGTGATGTCGTGCTGTCATTATCATTTCTCTTGCTTTCCTTCAGCATTCGTTGCCCTCAATCCAGCGCTTCCGCCAGTACGATCAAGCTAAATCGCAACTCACCACCTCCAGCCTCTTCCTCCCTCTTCAAGAAAGCCCTCACACCTTTCTCTAGCGCAGCTGGACTTAGCACATCTTCATCTTCCCCAATGCTCCCTCGATCAAGTGGTCCCTTCCTCCTCCCATCCAGTTCCCACAAATTCCCATTCTTTCCCTTCACAAAACAGACATAATGCAGATCTATGCTGTCCTCTGCACTCGGCGCTTGCGTATCGCCCGTCGCAGCCGCAGCCTGATGTGCTGTCTCCAACGCCTCCGTCTCCTCCAGCAGCTCAGCTCTCTTCACCGGATCTAATGGCTCCGCCTTCTTCACCAGATCTTCCAAAGCCGTGCCGGGCTGAATATATGATCTCGCTTGTCCGTTGCTGACGCCGTGTAGGAGACCGATGAGACCGCAGGCATTCCCGATTGTTTGTTTGTACCAAATTACGGGTTCGGAAGAGCCGCTACCGGTGTATTCGGATTTGGCGCTGTCTTCTTCGTGTCGGAATTTCTCGTAGGTTTGGGAGATGGGGAAGACGAGGAGGAGGGCATGAGCGGGACGAGGAACGAAGGCGAGGAGGTCGGGGTCGTCGATTGAGAAGACGTCGTGGAAGGAGAGGGATTGGGAGAGGCCGAGGTTGTGGAGGAGAGAGGTCATTACTTCGGGGTTGTTTTCTGGAGGTCTCTGGGTGAGTTGCTGGTCGGCAGATCGAGAGGAGATGCCTTACCGAGTGGAACGAAGCGCTTGTTGCGCTTGCCTGGTTCGACTGCCATGGTGGAGAATTGTATCGATCGGTACGTATTGTATTGCGGTGAGTTGTGAGAGTCTTGTGAAAGTGTGAAGTTTATGGTGTCGGATGATGAGCTTTGAGGCAGCAACGGGTGATGCAATGCAATAAACAGACAAGCTTTCCACCCACCTGCAGGTACGAACTAGTTCCACGAGCTTCTCTCTACTACAGACTACAGCAACAGCTGGGCGGTCATGAAGTGAGGTGGGATGAAGGTTGCCGCAATACGAAAGTTGCCGCAATACGAAGGTGGAAAGTCAATCTCAAGCCGAACCATTTTCTTATAGGGAGCACGGGCATTGGGGCTGAGCAAGAGGTAGACCAGGAAGCTCGTGCTTAATCCACTACACTCCAACCACCCTCTTATTCATCCACTATCGACACGACATGGTTCAGGAAAACGTCCAGACCTGTTCTTTTCCCTCAAGACGGCATGCAATGTCACGCTGGATCACTTGCCGAGCTGAAGCAGGCAACGCTGAGTCGGGAAGCCTACCAGGTGGTTGCGTTCGGTGAGCACGAAGTCGTGCTACCTCAGTTGTGGCGAGATGCTCGTCGATGCTGTTCATACCCCTGTGAGAACTTCGAACCTTGCTCAGGTGAGAGATGTCAAGGAGATCCGCTCTCGACACGAGTCTACAGCATTTCCTCCTATGGCGCCACTGAGTAGGGAGCATATCATGCTTCAGCGCTCATAGCTTGCGTAGCCAGGTTTCCGAGGCCCCTTGACCAAGCGATACCTTGTAGGAGGAGGATCCGGTCGCGGTTTCTCGTTTCTCCAGATGGCTCGCTTCTAGTTCCGTCGACAAGAGGCAGCACTGCCGCCGAACGCAGCTCAACCGCCAACGTAGAATGAAGTGACGCTGACAGACATGAGCAGGGAGGAAGTGTCGCAGAGACATTCGCGTAGTGATGCGTCGTCACGAGAGTGAAGTGGTCGCGTAGCTTCCCAAGTCACTCCTTCCTAGAACGCGTCCATGGCAAGAGCGTGTCTGCCGCCTAGAAAGCTGACATCCTCAATCATGTACAATCTTTTATACAGCGCAATCGCGACACCAAACCAATACACATCCCTACAAGACTCGCCATGGCTGGCAAGAAGCAAATTGGCAAGCAACGAGTCAGGCCGACGCAGGAACGGATAGAAGTCTCGCCAGATCCACCATCACCTAGATTGCCGGGCGCGCTCAGAGGTCTGAATCCAGATAAATATATCATTGACAACAACGTCAAGCACACAGTGGAGTCTGCAGACGACGATGACAATGGTACCAAGAGTCCGCCGTCAACAAAGCACGCTACTCGCGCGTCGCGAGGTCTCGGAAAAGATGTCTCATACGTAAGTGTCATCCCGTAGATTCTCGGGCCTATCATTCTAACAGTGATGCAGGACATGAAGTACCATCCGATGGATAGAGTGACACGCCCCAACAGCGCTGCAACCCGCAGACAGTCAAAGTCTGCTTCGCTTGCCATGTCCGAGGCCGAGGATGAGGATGATTCTGCAACCATCGACAGCGACGAGGATCTCAGCGAGGAAACATCCCATGATGACCCGTCGGAGGGTTCGCAGGACGAGGCTGAACCACGCAGCACAATCCAGGCCCTTGTAATGGAACCACGCCTACCAGATCCGAAGGCATCCCGCCACTCAGCCCGACAGGCAGCGAGAAAAGCTGTCAATTACTCCAAGAAGTACCACCCGCAGGACCACGGGATCCCCGGGTATCGACATCGACCAATCCTCACTCAACCCGATCAGGACGAGTCGACTGCTTCACCAAATCTCAAGAAGCGTCCTGCCCCAATCACCGATGAAGCGGACGCAACTGAGGATTCTGGAGACGAGCAGCCAGAGGTCGCGAGAGGCAAGCCGAGAAAGAAGTTGAAATCACTTGGGGACGAACCACCTTCACGAACAAGAAAGAAGCGAGGTGGTCAGCGGGCCGCGACCAAGGCCAAAGCCAAAGCCAAACGAACTAACAAGTCGGCGTTTCGTGCGAAGGAAGCAGAAGAAATCGATGATCTTGTGAACATGGTACGACCTTAAAATTTACACTTATGGCTTCCACTGATTACCTGCAGGCAATCGCGACAACACAAAAAAACGTACCAATCACCATCAGCAGCAACGATGACAGTGACGGCGAGAGGACGCCCGCGTTGGCAGCCGATGACTACGACGTTCCCATGCCGAATCTGCCGGGCATGCTTTCTCGCGAAGACAGTCGCGATACTGCGAACTTGCCCGACAAGCTGTTAACCGCGTGCACGCAAGTGAGCAACTTGCCAGATACAGACGTATCTGGCATGGCGGCGGATGACGAACCTGCAGACTCACGCGATTCTTCGCTTGTTACTCTTGACCCGAGCGCCACTCTGGCTCACGAGGTTGCTACTCCTGCGACAACGTTCCATGCCACTCCTGGTGATGGTGCGGTGCCATTTCCTCTGCCGACATACGTCGAGGATCGAGTGAGGCTCACGGTAGGCTCACAGTCTCCAATAACATTCGCAGCTGTGGTACGAACGCTATTCGAGCAGCCCCTTTACGGAACGGACGCGACACTGGTTGTCCAAAAGCCGTATTTGGAATATCCACCGGCCCGTGCTCTGCAGGCCCGTGAGGACGCTGCAAGATCGCCTTCGCCACAGGACACAGCCTGCAGCATGAACAATGAAGATCAGATTGAGACGAAGAGCGAAAGCGAGGTCGGTATTGGGCAAATTGGCTTGAAGCTGCAGCCGATTGTCGAGAGGTCGAACCTGGAGACCCCGCTTGCTCGCGTGTCTTCACAGCACCGGACATCTCCAAGTCCACCACTGCCAGTAGATCCAGCCAGCAATGCGAACGGCGGCCAGCATGCTAGCGAAGAGTTCCGACACGATGAGTCCCGTCACAATGAGCTTCAACACGATGAACGCCAAGACGATGAGCTCCAACGCGATGAGCTCCACCAAGATGAGCTTCAAGGCGATGAAGTCGAACACGATGAGGACAACAAAGATCCTTACCAAATGCACACTCCTGTCGCAACCGAATTCGAAGACGCTATGGCCGTGACAGAAAGCTCAGCAGGGCGATCCTCGGATCCCATCAACTTCATCGAGATGTTCGGCGTGACTCAGAAGGATGCTACTACCCAGCAGTCTGCAACGCCAAATCCGTCCACGCCGCGCAGGTCACAGCTCATCTCTCGCAGAGAGGCCTTGGGTTATGACGACTCAGAGATGTGCTAGAGGAGCGAGGCCATGAGATTTTTGATGCCCGGTGCATTTTTGCAACTGTACAGCTGCGCCAGTGTTCATCCAAGCTGGCTCAGATGGGATCGCGCGAAATTGTTGTTTCGCTACATGTGGTATCTTTATCATGCAACAGAAGCGACCTGTATTAATGTTCGAGCAAAATCTGTTCGAGATCTTGCCACTGCTTCAATGCTCAAAGGTTTGACAATTCCCCCTACGTTCGGGCGCTGAAACCCGCTGTGGATTCGACAATCATGAGCCACCTCCAGCTTTCCCAAATCATCAGAATCGCGACAGCGGCGCATAGAAGGATCAAGCACACTCTGAAAGGCCCAGGTTCCAGGTCAAGGTTCGTGGGCTCTGAAGACCGTCTCCACACTTCGTAATCTTCGACATGTCGGCGATAGAATTTCCTCACATTTCGCAACTTTGCGATCCACTCTTCACCCTCTTGGAAAAAGCCGTTCGGCTTTCTTCGAAACCACTTGCATAGGAGTCGCCGAGCCCGAGGATGCGGCCGCTGTTCGCGAAATATGCAAACTTCACAGCCGTCTTCATCTTCGCGCCATTCGTAGATATGGCACCATCCCCCCTCGTAAGGAAATTCGTGGAAGTAGTCGAAGAAGCTAGAGTGGATGAATTTGTGAACGGAGAGGATGAAGGTTGTCCGGGTGTAGTATTTCGAAACGTATTTCTCGCGGGTCCAGTGACAGAGGCGGAGGGCGATGGGAGTTTGGAAGTTGGAATCGATTCTAATCCTGGGTCGAGCGTGCGGGTCATCATCGAAGAGCTTTTCGAGGATCATATCGATCAACTCTTGGGGGAGAAGGATGATACGTTGGCGAAGAGGTGCTTCTTCTGAGTCTTCGACTTCTCCTACGCCTATTCCTTCCTCGAGGGTTCGTGCTTCATCTTCGGGTCCACGGAGGACTGTGTCGTCTTCTTCTCTGAGCCGCTGCATGGGTGCCATTAGATCGGATTCTGCGATGATGAGTGCGTTAGTGGAAGAGAATCTTGAAAATACTGGACTTTTTTATTTCTGGTGCGCCGGAGCCGTGTGGTAAAGGTAAGCAACGACCAGCTGTGAACCGTGGTCGAATTATTTAGCATCTACGGTAAATGCCAAGTTACCAGACAACTCTAACGCCAGAGTACTTTTCTCCAGAAAGCTATTTCCAGAGTTGTGTTCATCAACATGATCTCCTACCTCGACGTAGCATCAATTCGATGCTCTGCCCTCGTCGAGAGACGATGACCGCAGATGCACTTGCGGAGGCATATTTGACGAAGTCGCAGCCAAACCTCCAACATCAATACATACTTGAAGTCCGCTTGAGGAGGGTTTGATGTTGTATGCAACATGGCAGTGGAAAGGTGAAGTACAGCGATATCTTGCCACTCGTGACTCCCGGCCAGGTCATCGGCACAAGTCGGCAACGACAACCCATGCTGGAAATCCCCTCATTAGCAGGATCAACAAGCACAAGAACAACCTGCCCATGAATCAGACGGAGACCAGATGACAACCACGAACCTGCATAAAACAGCATTGCGATAACGCTGAGAACCTGTCCGCCGTGCCTGTGGTCGCAGATCGGACAGTCATTCGCTCAAGTCCCCTCGCCCGGCTTACTGCAAACGGCGACAAAGACGCAAGTGTTGGCCAATCACATTCCGATGATTGCGCACACGCCACAAGCATGGGCGTGCCATCTCCCAGAACAACCATGCCTCAACTTACTGCCGACGATGTTACGGCGATGGTAATATACGGCGCTGAGAGCGTCTAATGTGGTGCTCTGTACTACGTTGGGTATATGTCATTTTGTTCGCCCTCTTCCCCTTCGCATTTCACAGCCCGTACTCTCGACATTCCACGTCGCAGCGCGGCCTTCGATCGATCTCTAGCTTCGCCCCTACCTTGCAAAACGACCCACTCGCAAGTCCCGACTATCGAAAGTCCGTCGCTGCGAAAAGCCCAAACCGTGTCGGAAACAGGTCAGACGCCGATGCAACAACCTGCAGATAATCACGAATACCCATAGAAGCTCGCAGAAGCATAACAGCGGAAAAATCCATCTGCCAGCGAAAGCGTGACACCAGTCGAACCGGGGTGACCCACACTTGGGCTCAATCGAGCTACTCTACACCAAACCACACGCGATACGAGGAAGAAGCGATATAACCGCACCGACCCCCTCGCAACTTGCAAGATGAACACACTCTCCCTCGTCTTGAACGGCAAAACGGATGCGTATATACGGTCTTTACCTACAGATTCAAGAGATCTCATCAGCATAATTCATCATTTGCCTGCCACGAAGTCAGCAAAGACACAAAGACTTTCACTCGGCCGCGCAGCATATACGGAATACCCCGCCGAAGTTCGATCACAGCGATTTTCATTCTCGAGATCTTTCTCTTTCTCCGAGACGATGCCTTCTCTCACATCTACTATTGTCTCCTCGGCTCCTTCTTCGCCGACATCTTCTCGGCCTGGCTCCCGACGATCTTCGAGCAGAGGAAGTCCAGGCTGGTATAGCAAAGAAGGAGAACTGACGCTCGAGGATTTCGCGAAAAAGTTGCAGACACGGAGCAAGAAATTCGAAGTTTATATGGGCAAATGTGCTCAGAATGTGGTGATGGCTTTGTTCGCGCCGACGCCTCTGGTCGTTTTGTTCTTGCTCAATCCGATCAGTTTGATTTTGTGGACGATTTTGGGAATCTGGTGGTTCTTCGGAAGTGGCTGAAGTTGGGAGGAGGGCCCTTTGCTCCGGAAAGGAGACATTCTTCCAATATTGCGAATATTCGACATGACAACATCCAAGAAGTCTTCGAGGACCCTCTCGTGTCCAAAGCAGGATCTCATGGGGAAGAGCCACCATGCCAGCCCACAGCACGGCATGGCCAAGGGCTACGCCATTGGCTCCTCTATCCACGAACGACCAACATTGCACCGCCATGACCACTATCTGGAAAAGAACATGGCATTCCCGTTTCGGTCCTTCCTGACGCCCTTCTTATACTCTTCTTCCCTCTCTGGATCGAACTCCTCCCAACTACTCGCGGGATAAATGTGTTTATTCTTCTCGTACCACCGCCGATCCACGACTTTGGTCAAGGTGGGATCCTCGTCGAACCCCTCAAGTTCAGCGTCAGGCAGGGCAGAAGCTAGTTCTCGAGCTTTCTGTTGGCGGAGTTGGGCGGCGGTCTGTACGCCTGATATTTCGGTCGTGGCGTCGGATGAGGCAGCGGGTTGAGAAGTCGAGGCATCGTTCTGTTCGGTATCGGTCGCGCCTTTCGAGGGGAGGAGATGTTTCGGTGTCGCTGCCGTCGGCTCGGCAGAAAATGCATCGCTGAAGAGTCGCCCGTGGTAGCCCACGGTCTTATTCAATAAGAAGTAGTGGAAGTCATAGTGCTAGAGAATCAGCGAGTCAGCCAATGTCCACGTGGACTCCAGTTGAAGAAGTGCAAACTCACATGTCCCAAGATCAAATCTCCCTTCACGATGATCAGATCGTCCACGGAAATCCTCGCCCAATCTTTTCGTCCCGTCTCCCCACTCTCCGCACCTACTTTCCTTGCTCGTTCCAAGAACTTCCAAATTTGCTCTCCCTTTTTCACACGCACTTTGCCTCCTGCTGCATTCTTGCCATTGTAGAACACAAATGGTAGGATGAATTCAGTCGCTCTCACAGCTTCTTGGATCTGATGGAATTCCTTGCGCAAAGACTCTTTGAGCGCAGCTTCTTTGAGCAAAGCTGACTTCGTGAGTGCTTTGGGCGCGAGCGAGACAGAAGCATTGGGCCGCAGGGGTTTCTTTTTGAATGTTGTGGATTCGGTATCGGAGGGTGGGTTGCCGGCTGGTGTTGTTGCGCGGGTTCCTGCGAGTGGTGTAGCGCCTACACTGGCCCAGTCGTCCTCGTCGAGTCGGGACTTCTCGGTGGTGGAGTCCTCATCGTCGTCGTCGTTGGCGAAGGATAGGCCGCCTTTCTTTGGGGCAGACTTTATGCGCTTCTTGAAGGGCCCGCCGGCGGCTATGCTGGATGATGCAGATTTTGGCGTTCCTTCACTGTGCTTGGGCTGTTAGTGTCTGTGAAGGCAGAGGGGCTGTCTTGTTGTTCTTACCGGCCATCTGGTGTTGTGGCCCCGCTTCCGCCCTCTGCTGCTTCGGCGCGGCGTTTGCGAAAGTCATCGAGGGTTACGAGACCAACGGTGTCGGCCTTGAGGCGGTCTTCCACGTCAGCCGCTTTCGCCACGAAGCGATTCTCATTCGTGTCAGCCATGGCGATGCGTGGTGTTGGTGTTGGTGGTGTGACCAGAATCTGAATGGAAGAGCTGCTCGAGCTTCATTGAATGCGACCGCCCTTCATTGGTGCGGAATCCTCTCCGGTGTCTTGCATGTGCTCATCGAAGCTTGTGTTCCCTGTCGTCACTGCCCACGCGGAAACTTGGACGCCAGCTTCCTACAACAACCGACATCATGACCGAACATAGTCGACTGTCCGCTCATCAGCCGGGAGACGATGACTCAGACTCAGATGCCTCATTTCACAGCTTCAAGGACGACTCCGAACAACCGATAGCAACGGACCCGAAACCACAGCCCACCCTACCGCAAGATGGAGCGAATCTCACCAGACCCGTTATCGAGCGCTTCTCGCCTGAAGAGGAGGCCACACTTCTCGCCGAATCGAACAGTCTGAAAGGCTCGGGGAATCAACTATTCGGCAAAGGGAGCTACGAAAATGCCATCCAGACTTATGACAGAGCGCTTGCCTCATGTCCAAACTACCTCGACTTTGAGTTGGCAGTGCTACGCTCCAATATAGCAGCATGTCACATAAAGCTAGAAGATTGGAAAGAGGCGGTAGAGAGTGCAGACAAGGGTGTCAATAATCTTGAGAATCTGGAGCCTCTGCCTCCGTTGCCCAAGCCCAAGGACCCAAGGCAAGAGGGAAAGGAAGATGAGAGCAAAGATGACGGGATTGAAGAGATTGATGACGATGTCGAAGAGCGAATAGCCGATCTGCAGAAAAGTGGTCGAACGCTCGATGAAGTGCGCAAGCTTCAAATCAAACTCCTCCTTCGACGTGCAAAGGCGAAAACAGAACTGGCAGGGTGGGCGAACCTCCAAGCTGCAGATGAGGATTACAGAATTCTGTTGTCGCCCACGATGCAACCTTGCCTTTCGCCCACGGACTTACGGTTTGTGAAGGAAGCAGTACGGGCACTTGCACCGAAATTGAACGAGGCGAAGGAGAAAGAAATGGGTGAGATGGTGGACAAGTTGAAAGGCTTAGGAAACAGTGTCTTGGGCATGTTTGGGATGAGCACGGACAACTTTCAGTTTGTGAAAGATGAGAAGACTGGGGGATACAGCATGAATTTCCAGCAGAATCCAGGGAAGAAGTGATAACGCAACTAGGACCCCGCCTCGAAGGAACGTCAAACGTATGCTAAAAAGCTGCAGCCATTCCCATCTTACGACTTTCATCAAAACTCACGCGTCAACGATCTCGGCCGAGCGCTTCTCAGCTGTTCAAGGCATGGGTGTGTTAAAGTTCCGGAAAAAGTGGTCGGAACACACACGCGGCCCCGGTCCACCACTTGGAACGACGCGCAGTAGTTCAGGCATGAAAGTATACATCAATACCAGCTCACAACCTGATAAGATGTTCTTCTTCCGGATTTCGAATAGATACGGTTCCCGACCGAGTTCTCTTGGCTACTCTTGGACTCGCCACTATGCATAAGACTTCAATCCTGCTGGCTTTGGGACTGGCCGTCTGCAAATCATCAGCTCAATCAAGTGAGCAAGCTAGGCAGAATGCCAATCATATTTTCAATGCCTTGCACAATTCAATGCGCCAATGGGGTTCCTCATTACATCACAATGGCATGTCAGCGTTCATTGCGACTGTCCCTCAGGGAACGCAGGTCTATCATGGCACGCAGGATCCAAAGCCTGTCGAGGGAACGGAGTGGCTCGCTTTTGAACCCGAACACGCTCTGGTGTTTTCTTCTCCTCGGAGACGTGGGCCTCCTCCTGGTGGTAAAGATGACCCTCGCCGTGGAGGTGGTCCTCGAACGAATACGCAGCACGACGAAAGACGACCACAGGAACATCCTTCAGACCTCCCGCGTCACGACTTGAAGGCTCGTGATGTCCAGCAACCTCTACCACGTCAACCCCTCAGCCATACTATGGCACAGAGAGAGCGTGCTAGAGTTCATTATGGGCAGGAGAGAATAGATGGCAGAAACTCCAAACCTGAGGACGACCTGCACGGATACCTACATGTCTATCGCGCGAAACATGACTTAAGACTACTGTATCTCGACGGCCAGTCTGCCGCAAAGTCTTCCCTAGGTACTCTAGATCTGCAAGACGTGGTATTGCTCCACAACAGTCCGCTGCCAGCCCCCAACTTTTCCGCGTCACACGATTCGGATGAACATCGTCGTCCTACGATGAAGGAGTCCAAGGACAGAAAGAAGCCAACCAGACCCAAATATCCTCCTGGTGGCAACCCTTTGAATGAAGGCTATAGAGCCGAGCACTTGTGCGCCATGGCGAAAGATGATTGGGAAGGCAAAGTTGATGGCTTTTTGAGAATGGAACAGGGCTTTGAAATCATCTTGTGCTCATTCAAACACAATCTCGTCGTGGACCGGATCAGCGAAGTGGAAAGACCGACGCCAAGGGATTTTCCCGCCCTTGGAGATCATTCTCTAACATACTTACAAGCAGTGGCATCTCGATACGACGGCATTGGCGGCGAGCGGGTCGCGGTTGATTACAACAACTTTGTAACACTCTACACTTTCGAAGATGCCGTATACTTCGACAAAGACAACTTGCCGCGCGCCAAGAATGACACACATATCCTGCACCCAGTACTGAAAGCGATAAAGGATATGGTTTTACATGCTAACAGCGCGCCCGCGCTTACGGCCAACTGGCAAGCCGTCACTGATCTGGTCGTCTCCCGATATTCCGATCGCATTCAGTCTCTAGCCGAGGGCAACTATTCTGATGAAAGACTCTTTTTCCGCGACCTGGAGAACGCCGTGCGACCTTTCATCGATTATGGAACACGGAACCTCTCCGAAGAAATCGAACGTTGCGCGACACAGCCTTTCAGCTCCCTGCCACTTCCTCCCAACAACATCGCTGCCCAGGCCATCTCCCGTGTCACGACACGGCTTTGCACTTCTATCTTCGAAGCTCTGGATGATCCGTTCGAAGATGCGAAATCCGCGCTACAGGATCTGCAAGACTGGCTCGGATGGAGCACATTCAAGCGTTGTCGCGGTTGTGCGGTCAATGAGGTCTGTTTTGTGCCGATGTGGCCATTCGGCACTAAGGAATTTCACGATAAGCCGAGATGTATTGAAAAGGTAGAGGAGACGGGAAGTGGCTACTGGGGTGGCTTTGGTGGGCCACATGAGAGACCTCCTCCGCCGCCGCTGATGTGGTGAGGAATGGCAACACGTCGCTCTTTCTGGTTGCACGGCACGGGATCTGGGAGCAATTGCGACACGATTCGGTGAGGCAGTTGCATTTTGGATGTTGTGCCTGTTGGATCTCCACGCTATTTGGTGCCAGTCTAGGTTTTGCGGAAGCTCTGTGATAATCGAATAATTTTCATTTCAGCCGGATGGAATATTGCTAAGGACAGCAACACCAGCCTTTTTCTTGCCTCGAGGTCGTCTCCCAGCAAAGCAACATTGTTACCCTGCTAAAGGGAGGAAAGTTTGTGTGTCAGGCTTATTCACTCGGTTCCTTCACATGCGGATATCGTTGCCTGTGACCAACTGTTCACTGGTTCACGCGTGAGTTGCGTCGCTGGTAGAAAAGAAGGAACTCCTGTCCGGTCCTCAGCCTCTAACTACCACTGGACAATATCACAGTTGCTTCATTTCTGCCCAGGCTTCAGAGTATCCTCACTCAACCGCCTCACTGTGTTCGTCACAACATACGCACAATGTCTTCGCGCAACGGAAATGCCGGACTCGAAGCCTACTCTCAACGCGCCAACTACAGGCACTATGGCGGCTACCAGCACGCAACCGTCGGGCCGGTCGTGATTTTCATGCCGCCCATGGACGACCACATCTTCATTCTACCCGATGTAGCATGGCGAGCCATGTTCATGGCAACTGGCATTAACCACAACATGATTCGACTCGAAGATCACATCGATGGGAGAGCTGCCTGGACGCCATTGGAGTATCTGAAGAAAGTCGTGGCGGCGGGGGGAATATTGCCGCCTATTCATCATCGGTCACCATCGCTTGGGACCACACTCTACGTCGACCGGCAGCTCGGCGGAGTGCCTCCGTTTGACGTGCAGTCTTCAGGTGAGGAAGGAGCTAGTCGTGCAAATGGTGTGGACGATGGCAGAACGAGTGTGAGACAGGACACTCCTGCTCATGCATCAAGAGACGCGGTCATGAAAGATGCCGACCGTAAAGACAAGAACGACTAGGAGCCCGAATCCGGCGCCGCAAATGCAAGGACTGCGCTTGATGCGAACCCCACTTAGTATACGAAGTTGGAGGTTACCGGCGCTTCAAAATTTTGCAAAGTCGCAATGGTCATGCTGCGGTTGTGCAGCTAGACCCGCAAAGCTGCTGGCGATCAAGGCTGAGGGAAAGTACTAGGGGAATGATTGAATACTAGGGAATGAAAGAGAGTGCGGTCCAATCAGGAATGGAACGGATGATGTGGTGACAAAAAATATAGAGACGCGAAGGACGGATAGCATTGCCGGTTCCACTACAGCCGATCTGTCTACTTGCACGAGTTGTGCTGCGGCGCGAAAGCGAGATGTGAAGTTAGTACAGGTGGTGAGGCTGCTAGATGAAGCCTCTCAACATGGATTCTTTCTCCTTCACATGGGACCCCTTATATTCGTGGCGAGAAGTTGCTTTCAGGTCTCTAGAGCCATCGATGGCGTTTCGCACCGTCTTGAGTTTCTCGTTGTGAGTTTGTGGTAAGCAGATTCTTTTGCAAACGCAGGACCTTATCCGGAGGGACTTCGCAATGTCGCAATGTATAGTAGATCCTGGCGTCGATTCGTGTTTCTGGCCCGTGCGAGGACGCCGCGTCGTTGCCAAACGAATCATAGAATACCGTGTCATGTGGCAGTGAAAGCACCTTCTGGTAGATACCAAGCGCTGCGCACTATCAGGAATAGCAACATTATTCTAGCAATGGCATATATCGGAAAGATTATACGTGCGAGCCATGGTAATGCATCGTCGAAATCGTCCAAGTTCATGGGTCGGATATTGAGGCCTGGAAATCGCTTTCCCAATGGGTACAGGGCCAATAGACCGAAGGTGAGGGCCACAGGCAGAGCTGTACTTGCTATTGAGGAGCCTCGCCATAGGACCATGTCAACAGGGGTTGCGAAATGGGCGTCCCATGCAGCCGCATGAACAATGCCAAAGATGGCAAATTCGAGTGGCAGCCCCATGTAGAACACAATGTTCCTGTAAGGGTCTTTGCCCCGGCTATCGGATTTTAATTGATACCCCAACTCATACCAGAAATATCCAGTGCGGTGTTTTTGTGTGAGCATGCTGCCACTCAAAATTTCCTTGACTCGCGTGTCGGAAACCGTGCCCTTGATGAGACGCAATCTGGTACCACAGACAACTCCTTTCGGCTTCTGCCAGGACAGCATACCTGCTACAAGAGCCATCAAGACGTATCCGACGATTCCAACCTCAAGTAATGGAATGGGCAGATGCCGGGCTAGCCTGACTATAATGCTTGCGCCAAATACCAAGATTTGCAGTGCAGCAACCAGCCTAGTGAAATCGTTCGTCTTAGAATGGTCAAGTACCTCTAGCGCGCTACATGGTGGAAGGCGACTGAGGTAGCCGTCTCCCACAAGATCCGAGTATGAGTCTGCATCTAGCATGACATCCGTCTGGTCGAGATCGGGGCCGCTACGGCCGAGGTCGGGGTCAACATGCCCTTCTTCGAAAGAAAGGCGAAAACCACCCATGCGAATGTAGTGAGCGTGAGTCATCGTCCACTTCAGCTGTGGCACAGGCTCTGCTGCAGAATTTTCATCTGCTTGCTGCTGTAGCTCATTTCGCAGCGTCCTGGCAACTCTGTAGTCTGTGTATGCCCGGTAGCAGATATGTTCTGGCACCAGTACTAGGAACATGGTGATCGCAAGCTCGATCGCAAGCGTTCTGCATTTCTGTTTGAATGGGGTCGTGTTGGATCCTCTAGAGCTCTTGACTGCGATCACGTCCAGATGCAGTACGGTGTAGGTGCAGGCTACCAACGTCCACAGGCATGGTAGGACAATGTCAAATGTCGACCTGAGAGGCAGACCACGTACAAAGTTTGTTTCTGGAGGAGGTGAAGTGCAATTTGCGGTCCAGAGTCCTGGTCGAGGACGTGAATCGTTCGACATGGTGAAATCGTGAGTCAGTAGCCTTTGGTTGAAGCTTAGAATGTCGATGTGGTACTCTGGGGCATAAGCTTCAGACCCAGCTTGCTGGCATTCTGTAGCTCATTGATAAACCTGTTGAAGCTGTGTAAGCCGATGTCGACCGACATCGCCTGGCATATGACCATCGTGAGGCGGTGAAGCCCGATGGCAGCCTGCTGCTGCTCGACTGGGCGTGTATAATTGTACAGACGCCACCAAAGCCTAGAACGCCTCGCAGCGAGGCCGCAAGGCTGAGGCGCTGAGATTTCGATTCGGCGTATGTTACGCTATGCCATGCTGGGAAACATGAAGGTGAGCTGCTCGTGGAGGAGCTTCATGAAACCGCGCAGAGCGTTAGCGACCGTCAGCAATGCATGGGCCAACGAGTGTAATAGGTGATAGGCCAATCAACTTTGGCTACCAAAGGGTACTGACGAAGAAAGCGAACCTTGTAATGGCTTTCAGCTGAGATTCGGGATATGATTGACGGACGACTGCCATATAGCAGAGCGACAGGATACTGTTGTTGGCACGTTTGATACGTGAGTCTTCAAGCGGCCCAGCCCCTTCTGGGGATTTGCCATTTGTGTAGGAGGTCATTGCTTTTGAATGGTGGAGAAGAAGTCTCACTGGTGCTACAAGGAGAATTTGCTGACTCATGGTTTGACTTTATGGTGGCAACGATATTATGGCAGCTGATAAAATCTTTGATCTGAACGGCTGAAAGAGACGGTGATCACGAAGGCCATGTTTCACGTTGAGAAAGCAGCGTGAACACTGGTGAGGAAGATGGGACGCCCGATATGGGGAAATCGAGGGTATAAGACCTTCACTGAGTTCCTTACTAGCAAGAACTACAGCAGCTACAACATCATCCATCAAGAAATTCTCGGAGAGCTTCTCAAGTCTACTCCTCCCAAACATCTCAAGAAAGGAAAAATGCAATTCCAACTCTCTCTCCTGGCTCTTGGGTCCTTCGCACTCATCAATGCCTACCCATTCGACGAGCAACCGCAAGCCTCCGATATCCTCGGACGCGCCCCCATTGGCGTCGGGATCGGCTACGGAGAAGAGCTTCAGAGTGACAGCGTGAACCACTGGGTCGCCTGGTAAGCCCTACTAGCACTTTCCGCTGGCCTTTGCCGTTACTGAGCTTTCATCTTCTTCCCCAAGATCGAAGGCAGATCCGCCTGTCCAGCCGTCCGTATCCTTGGCTCTCTTCAAGGTAATGCATGCAATCAAGCCTTCAACATCGATGGTCAGGACTACAAGTTTGGAGATTGTGGTTCGGAAGGAAATCCGAGGTCTTTATTGGATGGCAGTGGCAATTATTTAAGAGGATGCAAGGGTGACTCGGATAAGATTCACTGTCATGGTAATCAGCATGATATTAAGAAGCATGGTAAGTGTGTTTGAAGGTTGAAGCTGGAGCGGGTGGAAGGGAAGGAAAGGGGGAGAGGAGATGTAGGTCGTTCGTTCATCTTTTGATTGCAGCGGCTTTACTGCTGCACTTATCCACGCTCGTTTTTGCAAGAGCATTTTTGCGAACTCCTAACAGAGTTTAGAGCCTGTCGTGCAGGCTATCCATTGGAAGCCTCTTCGGGCAGGGTCAGTTGCGTAGTACAGCGTTCTGTCTTCGCTCTTGACCGTTCAAGGCTCCCTTCCTTGTCCGCCACCTCAGAACTTCTTGTGCTTCACTCTTCATCGCTATCATCATCGTCAGACTCATCCGCTTCTTCATCCTCCAAGCCGATGCGTATGGCCTTCATCAAGTTAGTGGCCAGCGCTTCCCGCAGGCCGGCTAGAACCCCATCTTTGTGCTGGACAGTGACAATCAACATCCTGCTGTATGGCACATCGAAACCCCCACCGCACGTCGAACCGCCGATCGAAGGATGAAACGAGAGCCACTGACAGCACTCTGTGTGCTGGTGTAACTCTCTCCAGTAGGTGAACTCAAAGGAGACTTTTAGGCAGGTCAGATTGGCCGGCAACATTGAACTGATGGTGGCCAGGACCCCGTGAATTATCTCCGCAAATGGCTGCTTTCGAGAGTCGAGTCGGAATTCCTTCAGGGTCGGAGGCAGGAAACCGGAAGCACGCTGGAATGAATCCAGTGGTCCCCAACTGTCGATGTACCGAGAGACCTCCGATTTGAACAGCGACGTCTCGTCGATGCGCAGGGTCTCGAGAGCCGAGAAATGCGAAAGCGTGCCTAGATCGCCCCCTGTCGAAGTTGTGAGCTCGTGTCAAGCAGGTTTACAAGACGCATCTTTGCTGCGACCGGCCAGCTGAGTATGAGGCGGGCTGAGGGCAGCAAAAATGTAAAGGGTTGGGAGACTTACGGAGGAGTTGAAGAGACACACTGGGCGTCAGGAAGATCAGTTGCAATCGCTTGAGAGTCGCTGCATGCTCATTCAAAGCCGAGCGAATTTCGTCCAGGTCGATGACTTTGTCAGAATAGCGAGAATCAAGTATGTCGTCATGCCAATGAATGTGCAACTCGACTAGCTTATGGCATGTCCGAATAACTAGTCCGATGCTCTTCGAGTCCGTGCTGGTCCACTCAAGACGAAGGCGAGTAGTGTGTGCATTGGCTTGTCCATAGCCCGAAGACAAGCTCTGCCATGATGCCGAACCGCGCGCTCGCAAATCCTCCAAACGCGGCAGAAACATGTATTGGAACGGGAAGGTTGTTGAGAGACAATCAGCGGGCAAGTCGCGTGGCCTGGGTTTGAACGCCGGGGAAGTAGCTGAATAGTAACAGAGCTTTCGCACGTTGTTCAGCGCACTTCTTGGCTGAGCCAAGGTTGATCTGACCACTGATGTAGTTGGGTCTGCTGTCTCTGCCCACACGAGTAAGGCCCTGATGAGATCGTTAAACTGTTGGGAGGAACATGGATGGGCATGAGACCGGCGGAATGCGGCGTGGCCTCCATCTGGTATGAGATGCAGTTCATCGACTTGTGTTGCGAGAAGCAATAGTAAGATAGCATTGCCGTCATAGTAGCCGTGACGTAGAGCGTTGGCCAGTTTGTGATGGAACCGGCTATCGTGGGGTGTAAGAGGGCGGATGGCCTCGAGAAAGCCGTTGAGCTCGGATTGAGCTGGTGTGACGACGGGCACATCATCCGGAAGATGAAGCTGGAGGCTCTTGATGTGCATCGCCAGTGCAGAGCTCTCAGACAACGTGCGGACGAGTTTTTGCAGTCTGAAAGCATCCCTGCCGACGGAAACGGAACGGTAGAGACATGCGGTGGCGGCACTGTTGAGTGGCTTGCTCGTCAGGCATAGAGAGTAACGGTCGTGCGGCTCGGATGTGTAGCCGACAATCTCTACAAGGAGCTCGATTGGCAGATCGTGGATGGTGGTGGATGGCAAGTCGCGAGCTTGGGCTATCGGAGTTGGCAATGGAGGCTGACGGCTGTCGCCAATCTGCGCCAGACGTGGGCCGACGGATGAAAACATGGCGACGTCTGTTCAGAATTGAGTCGGTCCGGTACAGGACTGCCAAGTGTCTTTGCAGGTGGAACAATGTGGCCCTGTGCCTTGGTCGAAGGAGAAGGATGCGAGGAACCGTGCGGACTCGAGTCCTTGATCTCTGAGATGCTAAGTGCCGGTCACGCCGTTTGCGTAGAGGAAGATATTCGGTGATGGTGTTGTTGTGCCGATGTTGTTTTGTCAGTGTTGGTGTGCGTAATGTTGTTGTGGTTGAAAGCTCTGCTACTCTAATAGTGGGAGCAAGGCTGTCGGCACATCATGCAGTAGCGCCGAATCGAGTGAATGAGTGAATCCCGAGTGCCGGAGCAGATCACGCGCTGTACATTTCTTGGCGTGACTTGCTGGGCTTGTTCACCACAGAGCCGATTGTGAGTGTTCGGCCACTTCCTACTGTTGGAAGTCATCGCTGTCTCGTCCCTTCAAGAGCTCATCGAGCGAGATGACTGACGGCCTGACAGCCCGTGCTAGTCTAGTCTTTGCACGGGGCTCATTTGCTGAGCATCCTCGGATCGGCCAGTGATTACAGCCAAGGTCACTGGCCATAGCGAGGTTCCCGAAGCAAGTGCTCAATGTCAAAGGTGTCGGAGTCGATTGAGTGGGCACAATAAGTGCAATCACTCAAGCATAGATGGCTGCTAATCGTCAAAAGCAAATGACGGTGCTGGGTCTGTTTCAGTCGAATGATGACATGACCGGGTGCGTATGGCTCTTCAGCCTATACGCATCCTTGTTTTGGAGTATACGGTCGGAGTGGTGGTATCTCGTTGTACGTTCGCAGCAGTTCAGCGCCGTGAGTCACACATGGGTCTCAGTACCCACTGTGGAAGCTATATGTTAGTAGATGTGGATTTAAGGCTTAGCCCGTATCCAGTCTCAAACGGTCGAGCTTGGGTAAAACTCAAGACCGTGAGGTTAGAAGGGGTTGTGTCGTTACGCAATTGAGCTGGGCTCAAGATGTAAGGTCAAACAGGGGAGTGGAAGTGGTCCTAAGGACTGGGCCCGTAACCGAGAGGCGAGGGCGTCTGAGTCTGAAGGCTCAAGCGCCGCCTGAACTGCACAGCAGCCAGCAGTTACTCAGCAGAGATTGCAGGAATCTCGATGCCGGGGGTGCTGATTGCGCACACGTGTTGCCATGCTTTGCAAAACACAGCAACACGGATCTCACAGACTGGCGCAAGCTATACACAATAGCCGATGCAGTCTGTGGATGGAAGAGAAAGGAAAGAAAAGGTGGGCGAGAAGCGCAAAGAAGTGTTTTGAGTCGGGGGAAAGAGCTGACTCACGCGCACGGCGCTAATGCAATGCAGCTTGCCAGCGAAGTAAAGTGTTTCAACGCTTTGTGGCTCCATTTGAGTGCTCTTGAAGGGTAATCGTACCCAGGAATCTTGTGACTTCGGAAATTATGGCATCTAGATGTGAAAAGGAATCGACGTCGAGCTCCAGAACTCCTGCTGAACAGATTTGTCACTGAACTGATCTGCACGAGTTGAAGTGAAGCATCAACAAGTCGCGCGACCAAGGAAGGCGATCTGTCAACGTCACTCCAGATGAAACGTCCATCTCTCTCTCGAAGACCCGAAGGCAAAGTAGTACAACAGTGTCTCCTTCGTAGCGATATGGTCCTCATGAGGAGTTCGTCTGGATCACGAAAGCTTTGTTGCGATTGTGGGCTTTTGGAGGACAGTCCTGCCGGAGCCCGAGACATTTCCTCAAGCGCAATGGCGGCAACACAAAGGTCGGCTGTTCACAATGATGCTGCCTCGTAAGAGGTCGTAAGAGGGGAAGCCCACAAGTCGGAAGAGAGGATGATACAGGATGGTGTACGCCGCCCGTAGCGAAGCAGCATAACTGCCAAACACGTGAAAGGTGAAGTGAAGTGAAGCGAGCTCGGCTGCAAGCAGCCTGTTGCACGACCCTTGTCGGCGCGGGGCATAAATTACGCCATCGCCTTCCTTTGCCTGAAGGTGGCGGAAAACAGTGAGCTGAGAATAGCCTCGCACATTTGTCACCTGCCTTCTGCACTTCTACATAGATCTTCCCAGACCAACCACACGCATCTCAGCAACTGTCGATTGATTACAGCTCAGGTACGTGAACATTCCACCTCGACACAGCGAAAGCAGCACCCGGCATCGCTCGGCTCCAACTCGGGCAAGCCTGGCTCGTCCCGATTAGCAAGCAAACCAGCGCGAGAAACAGACACAACGGCCGCGCGCACGCTTAGAAACCACTCTGCGCATCATCCCTACCTATAAACACCACCCACCCGCATCCCACCTTTTGCTTTGCTCTTTGTTCCATGTCTCCATCTTCAACTTTGTTGCGCCAAACACTGCTCACCACCCGGTTCAGCAGCAGAACTAGCACCACCACCGCCTTCCGCGCTACATACCAACCCATTCAACAAACCTTCCGCAACTTCTCCTCCACCATGCCAGCGGAGGCCGTTCACAACATCAAGGCCAAGGCCGACTTCGACAGCCTCAAGGCCGACAAGGACAAGCTGTCCGTCATTGACTGCTACGCAACATGGTGCGGTCCTTGCAAGGTCATTGCGCCACAAGTTAGCAAGTGAGTAACAACGGCCGACTACACCTTTCTGTCTCCTAGAACAACGGCTAACCACACGCGCTACGACAGGTTCGCCGACCAATACAACAATGCGACTTTCTACAAGTTGGACGTTGACGAGCTTCCCGATGTTGCGCAAGAGCTTGGTGTCCGCGCCATGCCAACTTTCTACCTGTTCAAGAACGGCGAGAAGGTCCAGGAAGTCGTGGGCGCGAACCCAAATGCTCTCGAGGCTGCCATCAAGGCGCACTACTAGACGGAATAGTGAAAGAGGTGCACACGTCATGATGATGAGTACTCTATGAAGTGAGGGGATACGGTCGCACAAGATATGTGAAGAGATAAGAAGAGTCTCGTGGAACGCGATCGAAAGCATGACGCGACTGCAAGTGTCGCATGCGAATAGCACGGCATGGAAAGCAGCATTGTATAGATGGACACGAAATGAAAGAAAAGTGATCCTCTGACTACAACTTGCCACTGCCACGAAGAGGAGACTTTTTGCAGCTTCTCTTCACCTGGTTGAGCCCATATACCAGTTCAGACACGCTCAAGTGTCGCAGTTACACGTCTTTGCACGATTCGTCTGCAAGCAGCTCTCGGCTTGCCGACACTCCCGAGGCCCCGAGGTGGCCCAAAGCAATGGCTCTGTACTACATTCCACGTATGGCGCGGCTGACAAGCTGAGGCAAGACGCAACCCAGGGCCTCAGCCGCTTCATGTGTGCTCTGCTGTCTCGGATCTTTTACTCTTTTACTCCATATCTGAGATTGTAAGTGTGGCCACTCTATACCTAAGACAGTGACCAAGGGTGACACTGGGGAGGCACAAAAACTTGGGACGGAAGAGCTGTTCAGTCGACTGCCGCGCAGGTGTTCTCATCAGGCCGGAGAGGGAGGTTAAGTAGTGTGATGCCCTTCAAAATGACAATACGGCAATATCAACTTCGATATCGTTCGGCCTACTGAATGTGCCTTTCAGGAAAATTTATCTGACACTGGTTGCTGGTTCCCAAATTAGATGCTCGCCCAATGAATGCGCCGCTTCTGACAAGGCGGTGTTGAGGAATAGGAGACAACGTTCCCGGCGGGGATAGAGCTGTGGACGGTCGTGGTGTCAAATTTGTCTTTGGGAGCAGCCAAGTTGAGCGCGATATTGGGATCATGCTTGCTTCTTATACTTTGCCATGCGCGTACAATCTAGCAGCAGTGAAAAGGTGATTTGGCATTCTCATCCACTCACTCTTCTGCCTGTTGCGCCGCGATGGCTGGACGCTCTCTACTTCGTACTGACGGCCAATGAGTCCGGCTTTCCCATGACTCGTTCGTCCTTTCCTCCATTTCGATTCCAATTCCATTCTTTGCTCCCACGCTCTGTGCTTTCAGACTCAAGGAGACAATACTAACAACGACACGCGTGTAAGCACACAGCAAGCAGAAAAATCAGATGCACTACGATAGATAGCAGCCAGCATCAGTCATCGCCTCAAACTCCGAATGTTTCTCTTTCGAAACCCCAGTGGTATCTTGATTGTTGTAAAGCAGACAGACACAGGTCTTTGTTGTTTTCTTCGTTCTCTCCATTCTCTCCTTCATTACTCTTAGAAGAAGTTGAAGTTCGCCAACAAGGAGGGTAATTGCGGTATGAGGAACCTGTTCCAAGATGTGTTAGCAGCTTGTTCAGAAGAGGTAAAGGCAAACGTACCCAACTGCCGCGGTGACCGCGACACCAGTCAGGGCCTTCCGTCGAATCTTCTCCTTACGAAGCTCGACTTCCACCGGCTTGGCTTTGCTAGCTGCACGCGACGCGGCTTCCAGTTCGACTTCATCATCTTCATCGACAACTTCGTCAATCTTTCGCTTGGCCTTCTCGCGAACGGTCGAGTTGCCTTCGATCTTCCTCGCCTCGGCGACCATCTGTCGGGCTTTCTCGAGCATGTCTTCCGTGTTGTCTGGGATCTTCAGATCGGGGTGATTTGATGGAAGTTCCATCTTCAGCTTCACATCTTCGACCTCGCCTTCCGCGCCTTCCCTTGTGGTGGTTTCAACCTCGACTTTGACGGTATCCTTTGGCGCTGTGCCATTGACATGTTCTACTGGCGCCGCGGGTTCTTCGGGCTCAGCGGTGGTGCCTCGAGTTCGTCGCGGCCTTCGTGGGGTGGCAATCTTTCGCGGCGTCGCCTTTGCCTTTGATGGCGATTCTGATCGCAAGCTGCGCGAACCGCGCGTGGTGCCGCGCTTACCAGCTTTCTCGGCCGGCGAGCGGCTGACGCCATTCGATGCCTCGCTCATGTGGAACGGTGGCGGAGACTTGATGCTCTTCTTGGGGTCGCTGGTTCCGTGTGTGATCGGTTCGGGGTCGAGAAGTGCGGCGATCCAAAGTTTGATGCCGTACTCTTCGGACAGGTCGAGTGCTGTTGGAATGTGAATTAGCTGCGGTGCCCCGCGCAACCGGCAGAGTCATGGTTACACACCTTTCTTGGGGTCAATCCACACGTTGCCGGCAACTTCTTCGCTTGAAGCCTCTTCGAGTTGCTTAATGTATTCCTTCTCAGCTGCCTCTTCAGCTGCTTCTGCCCACGGGAATGCAGCTTTGAACATGCCCGTTGCGCTGATGAAGCCGTCACTTGATCGTCGCTAGTTTTTCACTCAGCATTTTGTCTATGCGCCATCTCATCCCATCCACGTACCATCAAGAAATATGCTTCTGGGAACTTTCGGTTTGGTCCGCGCGAAAAGATGCCACTGCCGGTCAAGTCCTTTGGCAGAGGGACGCGCAAATGCGCGTAGTCCAACACGCCCAAGTTTTCGAGCTTAGTCGCGTTCGACGTGCCGACCTGGCCGGGCTTGACCTTCAGCTCAGTCTGTCCCAAGCATCTGCGCTCGACCAAATTCTCATCTGTAGTGCACTCCCGTCAGCCCGTGTTGTATCCGGCAATACCAATGGAATGCGACGTACGCAATGGAGCGCGCGACTCCTCTAGCATCGTATTGCGCCTCGCGGGCAGCTCATGCTGACGCTCGTTCGAGGGTGCCATCGTTTCGATCACGCGACGGTCGTTGCGACGGTAGCAATGCGATTGATGGATGCGTGCGATCGACGTGTTCGGTCCGGCAATTGGGGTTCACGCGCAATGGGAGCACGTCAGGGACACGTGGTGGTGGCAGGCGCGACGGCGAACACCAGATCTGAGCGTGATGCCGAGAGGATATCACTCCTCAATATCGTACAATAGTGAGATTAAAAAGGAGTAGCAGTAAAACGGTCGACGATGACGGTCGCGGCGAGCAGAAAGTAGCAAGGATGAACCTGCGCGCGGGAGGAGGACGAGACCTGGGGAATTGGCGCGCCTTTGGCGTCCAGCAGCCAGACAGCGCACCACTCTGCCGCCAAAAACGTGGTGGCTGGGCGAAATTGCGCCCGCGAACAAGTTCGGCTTTCTGCTGCTCTACCGCGTCCATCTAGCCTGTTCCGTTGCGGCTGCCGTAGGGCTGCCGTGTAGTAGGTGAAGTGCCGCCGTCTGGTATAGAGATGCGATGGACCTTCTCGTCGCGCCGTGCCTCTCGCTACGATCCCTGCAGACACGAATGCTGCTGCTGTCGCACGAGTAATGCGCTGCCGATTGTGACGACATGCCCTCACGGCGATGACATGCACAGAATTGAGTAGACAGTGCTGTGAGTGCTCGTGCCGGTGGGACATGCACAGTGAGCGCCAGCAACAGTAGCCGTGCTGCGACACGCGTTTCACCTTTGCTGCTCTGCCAGAACGAGGCCTGCAGCGGGCGCTGTTTCGTGCTCTGCGCGAGCTCCGACCGAAAGGCCAGCCCCACCATCATTTGGCCTCTGTTGTTCACCGCACCAACAACACTTCCCTCTCTTCTTCCCTCCACCACAACTCGCAATCCTTGCATCGCAGCAGCAGGACCCACGCGACACCACTTTGACACTTTTACCTGATCTTTTAAAGGATATCGCCCAGCATGTCGGCCACCAAGGACGATCTTGAGCCAGAGACCACCGAGGGGTTCAAGGTGGGAGAGAAGAAGACTATGGATGAGTACCAACAGATGGGTTAGTCTTCCTTCTTTTCATATACTGCATATCGGCGCATTTACAGCTTTGAATATTTCGACCTCCGAACCAGCGGCCTTCTCGCATCTCCATTTCAAAGCCCTCCACAGCACAGACAAACACGCGCAAACCAGCCACGTCCCACCAACACCAAAAACTAACAACCCTCCTCTCTAATCAGACCAAAACGACGAATCCCTCCGCAAATACAAAGAATCCCTCGGTCTCGGAGGCGGCGAACGCATCGGCGACCCCAACGACCCTCGCCAAGTCATCATCAAATCCCTAGGACTAGAAGTCGAAGGCCGACCCGATATCATCATCGACCTGACCAAACCCGGTGCCCTCGAGGATTTGAAGAACCACCCCTTCACCATCAAAGAAGGCGCTCAATTCCGCATGAAGGCCCGCTTCACCGTGCACCATGAAATCCTCAGCGGGTTGAAGTATGTGCAAGTTGTTTCGAGAGGTCCCTTGAAGCAGAAGATGCAGGAGATGATTGTGAGTCCTTTCTCTTTCATTTCTCCGTTCTCGCCTCGTCTGACCCACTGCACTTCTACATTTGGATAATTGTCTTTCGCGACCTTGTTTACTGATCATTGACTGTTAAGGGTTCCTACTCTCCCAACACAACCGACAAGCCCGAATACGAGAAGAAATTCGAGACCGACACCGCTCCCACCGGAATGCTCGGCCGAGGCAAGTACAACGCAGTCTCGAAATTCGTCGACGACGACAAGAAGACCCACTTGCATTTCGAATGGTCCTTTGAGGTGAAGAAGGAGTGGTAGGCCGCGGATCTATGTCTTCCTTCTTTCGGTTAGTTGAGGGAATTGGCTGCTTTTGCTGTGATGGATCACCACGAGTAGAGGATGTCTGGAATAGAGGATTGAGGTCTTTATCGCGTGCCTGGTCGGGGGCGACGAGCTGAGCAGAGAAAAAATGGTAAAGCTTCGCGTGAGCATGGAAGCAGGTCTCGTCATTCTGCCTGATTCGTTGAAATCGTACGGCCGCTTCCTGCAACGGAATCGTCTGGTTTTGCGCAGGTTTTTGCGCAGGAAGCAGAGCAAGAGTGCTGTCTATCACTCGCGGAGACCTTCTCCCTCGCTCGCATTTGTCACGAACAAGATGGAAACATAAGAACCAAAATGGCAAAACAACGGAATGATCTGACTTCATCAAATTCATGCTTCCTATCGCTCAAGATGCAATTTCTCCAAAGTGAGAGTATCCCATAACAATGCCGCCCAGAGTCGAGAGTCCACCGACTCACTTTTGCCTCCTTTCCGCCAATAACGCCACCCGCTTGAACGCTACAGTTCGCAAGAAAATGCCTATCCCTCTCTCCTCCCGAAATTCAATCGTCCCCAAGTCTTCCGTATAACGATAGTTCTACTCCATGTTGGCTCTTGCCAAACCCATTCCTAATCATCAGGCTCCACGCCTCCCTTTTTGTATTTCATGCCGTGGATTTCACTGTGGTCGTAGTCAGTCTTCTTGTCCGCGCTCTATTGCGGGTCATCCGATTTGTCGACATACTCGAATCTCTTGACCAGTGTGCCCTCTCCGCCCTTTTCAAGATCTAGCATGTACACATAAAAGTCTCCTTCGCTTGTCGCAACCATGACGTGTGGAACGTTATTCGCCATCGCCACAACACATCGCACTGGTTGTCCATTGCTCCCTCGTGGCACGCGCACCCATGCGAAATCCCTTTGTGGTTCCCATATTTCTGTCACTGACGAAGGAAGATACCCCGCAGCGCGCGAGACGAGAGATGTGCCGACATTCTGGGAAGTGCGTCGCACGAGGGACATGAACCCCGGTTGGCGGGGTTGGGGCGCGTTGGAGAGAGCGCTGGGATCGCCGTCTATCGATTGCTGTCGTTCGGCGTCATATTCGGATCGGGAGGGCGATTCGCTTCGATCACGAGGGGAGGAGAAGGAGCCGTGGCGGGGTGAAGCGGGCGGTGAGTTGGGCCGTACGGAACTGCTGCTGCCGTTCTGTGGGTTGGACCCAGGCGGGGCGAGTTTGAAGATGTGTACAGTTTCCGTCGCGGAGGAGACGCAGAGGAGCGTCGATGTTGCGTTGAACGACATGCAATAGATTCTAGCAGGCATGCTGCCACGACGGAACTGGTATAGCTTCTTGCCGGATGGTATCGAGAACACGCGGATCACCGTGCCTTTTTCTGAAGAGGTCGCCATGAGCGTCCCGTCATTGTTGATGGCAATGTACGAAAGCGGAGCTTGGTGGGCTTGGATCACCGTCACCTCCTCCATTCTGTTCAAGTCATACAGCAGCACATCGCCGCTTATAGTCTCCTTGACCACTGACTTTGGCAGCTGCGAGGGCGCGGCACTGGGGTGTTGTGCTGTCTTTTGGTAGTGAGGAATGGCCAGGTAGTTGTTCTCCGAATTGGGTGATATGGCACAGATCCCGCCCGGGTTGAGTGGCGTTGTCTGTTGGTGCAGCATTTTCATGTTGCTGATATCGTAGAAGAAAGCCACCTCCTCCAGCAGCACCACCAAGCGCTTGCGATTCATCTTGACCGCCACCACCATGCCGTGAAAGGTGAGCTCGCATATTGTGGAGTGTTTCTGCTTTCGCTGCTCAGCCTTGTGACATCGCGAGGTATGAATGTCTGGGCTGTTGATACGCCACGCACCTTGGTATTCACAATTCGGAGCAGGCGCGGGGTGAGGATCATGGCAACGAGCGAGGTGGAGAAGAGCTGTTCGACGAGAGAAATGTCCTCTTCGTAGGAATGATTGGTGAGCTCGAAGGGGTCCGTCGTGTAGACTCGCAGTCCGCGGGTGGTTGCTGGCGAGAATTCAGCATACACCTCTCTCGATTTCATCATACCACGATGGAGCTCCATCCGCAGGCATACCGACTGCCAGCAGGCTGTGATCCTGGTTGAAGGTGACATAGTTGAGCCCGGCCATGGCGAGCGAGCGGGCGTTATTGAATGCGACGACGTCTCGAGCGCGAGTTTCCGGTCATTGAGAAGACGCGTGGTGGGTTGGAGTGGCTTGCTGGAGCAAACGATGTCATGTGCCGAGCAGCACAGCTTCTCCAAACACCACACCACAGCTTCACCTGCCCGCTCTGGCGTGCTTGGCAGTGATCCCTGCGCTCTGATAATGTCCGATAAGCTAAGCGACAAAGTATCCGACTGCCGGCTTCCAATATCGAGCAATCCATCTGCACGACTCGTGCTGGTTGCGTGCATTGCGGGCCAGGTCCTATATGGCCTTTGTGACCGGACCTGGTGACTGCGAGGGCGCAGACTCAAGCGTTTGCTCAAGCCTGTACCAGGAGCGCTCTACCAGGTTAGCAGAGCCCGAGTTTGCCAGCGCCAACATGTCACAGTCCTGGTTGGCGGCTGAATATGCAAAAGGTTATCGGCCGAGTATCCACCTGTCAGACTAAAAATATGGAGGTGGTCATCCTTGCAGACCGTCGACCAGATCAGGAAGCGGCTTTGGGAATTTAGGAAGGAAGGGAAATGGAGAGCCGAACCAGGCTGCGCCGTGGGCGATGACAGACACGCGCTGCCACGATCCGCCGTCGCGCTCCATGATATAGCCTGCCTCCGATCGCTGTACGAGGCCAGTTTTCGTGCCGTCTGCACTTCGCACGCGAGCATTCCCTGCCCACTCGTAACCTGCCGCGCGCCCATAGGAGATTTATGGACTCCACCACCGTGGCAGAGAGCGGGAGCCCGCTACCCGAGCTGCTGCGCCCAGGCCTCACGAATGAAACGGCCTCGCTACAGTCTCAGCGGGACCCACGCGTGGCCCCGAATGTCGTCAACCTAGAGCGACACGATCTGGAAAAGCTCAACATCAGTCATGAGAACCGCTCCAGCAGCAAAATGCTCGCCTCGGAAAAGTCGCTGGCCACGAAGAAGGGCAGCATGCCCAACATACGGCGGAGTGTCAGCGTGCCCTTGACCGAAAAGACAAAGCAAGCGCCTGCGCCAGGACACGATGCCGGAAAACAGCAGCGAGATGGACTGATCATGGACACGAACAAGTCGTCCATCGTCTCCAAACGATCTGTCGAGAAGCTCTACTACGAAGGCGAACCCGAGTTCTTTCGGCACTTTGTCACCAAGTTCAAGCGAAGATCGCCTCTCATCAATCGCGGCTACTGGTTACGCATGAAGGCCATTGAGCATGGTGTCTCGCGCTTCCTCGCAGAACGGACCGCTAAGCGGAAGGTTGTCGTCAATCTGGGGTGTGGCTAGTACGTGTTATATGATCTTCATAGCGGATAAGAGTTGACAGACGCCACAGTGACCCACTGCCCTGGCTGTTCTTAGGCAAGCAACCACTGCTCTGTCAGGGCACCACCTTTGTCGACGTTGATTACCCACTGCTGATGCAGAACAAAATTGGCATCATCCAGAAGACTAGCCAGCTCAAAACTCTGTTACCAAAGTTCACAACGACAGGCCAGGAAACAGGACTATTGGCATCGAGTGATCCATATGTGGCCATCGGCTGCGACCTGGCAGACCTAACGCCCCTGCAGGATATCCTTCAAGACCATCTTCAGATGGGCAACTCGGACGTCGCCGTTCTCTTCACCTCCGAAGTATCGACAGCTTATATGCCACTGGAAGGCTCACAGGCTGTATTTCAATGGGCTGCTACCTTCGACGATGTACGATTCTGCTTACTTGAGCAACACCTTCCCGATGGACCGGATCACCCCTTCGCAGCGACAATGTTGGCTCACTTCGAGAAATTGCGGACGCCACTTCGAGCAGTTGGAACCATGGAGCAAATGAAGCAGCGATTTGTGGATGCTGGCTTTCCTGAAATGGGCACAGAAATTCGATCTCTGTGGGAACTCTGGTCAGATCCCACATTCTTGAGCGCCGAGGAAAGAAGGCGATTGGATCGAATAGAGCCATTTGACGAATGGGAGGAGTTTGCGCTGTTTGGCTCACATTATTTCTTGTTGTTTGCAGAGAAGGAACCCAACAAGGACTACTCCAACAGATCCTACAGAGCATCTCGGGCGTCCATTTTCGCCGGTTCCACGCGAGGTGGCTCCTTTGCATCTAGTCCCGTCAGTGGTAGCGAGAGTCCTACTACGCCACAGTACCACTTCTCCCCTGGCGATATCCTACAGACGCATGAGCTCAAAGAACCTCACGACTTCAGACGCTTTGGCGCCGTAGTCCCGCCCTTCCAAGTTGATTCAAATGGCGACTCACTTGGGCTTCATGGCGGACTTGGCACTCAAGAACGAGTGAGCACGTGCAATACTTATACGCGATTTGACAAGACAGATGAGATATCCGGTCCGCCCCTGCGTACTGGCCTGATGTGTCACAATGTCACGAGACTGGGAAATACAGCAAATTGCGTCCTGACCGGCGGTCGAACATCACCCGACAACGCAAGTGCTGAATCATGGCTCAGGTTAGATGGAAAGTGGAGGCGCGTGCATGATCTGCCTCGAGGACGATATCGACACTGTGCAGTACCGCTTGTGCTGCCGACAGATCCTCGTCCCGCCCACACAGTATTGATGTTTGGTGGCAAGACGAGCGATGGACAAGTCCTGGACGAATGGCTCATCTGGACCGGAGAGACCGGATGGCAACAAATACCCGTCAAAGGCGATAAACCTCCAGCGCGTTTCGGGGCGGTCATGATCACCGACAGCAAAGGTGGTGTATCTGGAGTGCTAGTTGGCGGCATGACCAGCGCTGGGCGCGTACTCAATGACTTCTGGCAGTGGACACTGGAACCCGACATGACATTGGTCTGCAAGAACGTGACTACCAAAGCTACTGCATTCTTGAAGTCGGACGGGTGTATCCTAGGACGATTTGGAGCGCAACTCGTCAGATCAAATCGAGGGATACTCATGATTGGTGGTATTACTGGTGCCCGAATGCTGACTCGTCAAGATGAAATACTGAACATGAAGACTCTTCGACCGCAGCCCATACAAGGTCCTAGACCGCTTCTGGTCGGACACAGCGTGCAAGACGTTGATGGAGGACTCATTGTACTCGGTGGTGGTGCGACCTGCTTCTCGTTCGGCACAACGTGGAATCGTAGCTGTATCTTGAACGATGCAGAGCCAGGCAAATTCGACATGGAATGGCGGTTACAGGCTACCACTCCAGCAGTAAAAGGCATCCAAGGTCCAGACGGCAATTCTAATAAAACTACCACCGCGCAGGGCCAACCGAACGGCACATCATCACCGCCTGGTACTTCCAATGGCATCGTGTCCTCAGGTGCTGGCCTACCCAGTAAAGTTCCGGAAGCCGCATCTATCCACGAAGTGAATATATCCCGTGGAATCAACTTCCCCCAATATGTATCTGCTGGGCGACCCGTCGTCCTACGGAAATGCCATCTCGGCCCTTGCCTGTCGACCTGGACGAACTCCCACCTCATAGACCAGATCGGCTCAGACCGCCAAGTCTCTGTCCACGTCTGCGACTCTTCCTCGAACGGCAGTGTAGCGTCCATGGACTTCCAGTCTAAGAACTTCTCTTACCAAACGCAAGGATTTGGCACTTTCCTCTCAGCGGTTGAACGCGGTGACAATGTCTACCTTCGATCACTATCGAAAGACAATCCTTCATCCGAGCCAACGAAACTATCCGACGACTTCCCCGGGATAGCGAACGATTTTGTACTTCCCGATGAATTGGAATACGTTTCTCAGCATACTCATTCTTCACCATTGAGGGTATCGGGCCCAGTGCAAATGTGGCTGCATTATGATGTGATGGCCAACGTATACTGTCAAATCCGGGGGCAAAAGAGAATCAGGCTATTCCCTCCCAGTGACGTGACAAATCTTGGGTTCGAGGCGGGGAGTACAACATCTCGAGTCGATGTATTTTCAGACGCATCGTATCCTGGACTAGGCTACACACATCCTCACGAAACTATCCTCGAACCGGGCGATATCCTCTTCATCCCTCCATTGTGGTTGCACGCTACGGCCCCTGTCCTTGGTGATCACGCCTCAGGAAACCCTACAACGCACAGTTCAGTACCCAGTACGAATGGCACGTCACACTACGAACCCAGCATAGCAGTCAACGTCTTTTTCCGCAACTTCTCCAACAGCAATTCCTATGCCGCAGGTCGCGACGTCTACGGAAACCGCGACCTAGCAGCCTACGAGAAAGGCCGCAAAGACGTCGCGAAGATCATTAAAACGTTCGAGAATCTACCTGGTGACGTTGCGAGATTTTATCTCGAGCGTTTGGGCGCAGAACTGCAATCTGAGGGAAGGAGGTTGCAGGATTTGGACAGCCAATCTGGGCAGCAAGACTTGACGAATGGCTTTCATTCCTCTCCACGACGAGAAAAGGGGAAACAAAATGTCGCTCCCGACGCTCCGAGTACCACGATGTACGCCATGCCTACCCTCACGAGCCCCAGCACGATCGCATCTACGGCGGGGAGTCTAGTGAGTCCAATCCAAAGTGATGAGAGCCTCAGTACTCTTGTTTCTCCTACTTCGCCCTCGTCAGCGAGGACGGAAACGGCTGTTGCGATGCCGTTTTCTATGCATCATCTCAATGGAAGGTTGGAGGGCGCGAGAGAGAGTAATGCAGAGAGACCGAAAACGGCGAGTAGTGCTGGGACTGCAGTGGCTTCTCCTCCCGTGGACACGAGTGGTGCTGGTACTAGTGCAGGGAACAATTCTTCTGCTTGGCCAACGGCGAGATTGCATGATTTTTACGCGGAGTTGGGGCAATAGGTGCAAGTAGAGACTGGACGATAGGGGGCATGGAAAGGCTGCATGGACAGGACAATGAATGTGACGGGAAGCATGAATGGTAAAGGGAAGCTGGGCCCTGAGTGATTGACGTAGTATGTGAAGTTATTGCTTATGCAATTTGTTTTCTTGTAATGTATTTGACCTTGTGATTGCAATTGAAAGCCAGCGGTACCAAGCGCATTTAGACGCAGGACCTGGGGGAGATTCTGTTGTACGTACTCGGTTGCTTGAAAAATGCTAAATACGAGTGTGTACGGCAGTGCTCTGCAGAGCGCAAGAAATCCCGCGTGTGCGTGAATGCCATTATGCAGAAGTAATGCGATGTTCATACAAAGCTGACGGGTTCCTGATGTTGTAGCTCAGCCTCATCGGCTCATTATCGTGCACAATGTGTCAGTAGAGACAGATTAGGCCGATGGACGGAAAGTATGCTGCGCTTGCTCTTGCCACCGCTTCGCGCATATGGCAAGGAAACGAGCTATGATGAGTACACATCTTTGTTAGTTGAGGAAAGGTGTTGAGCAATATTACCGCAAGAGCCGCATTGTCTTCGATATCATACCACATCCGTAACGTTCCAAATCCTGCGCGTTTCCGCGCGATGCGCTGCAACGAGTGCACAATATCAGTGTTGGATTCGTCGTGACACTGTTGGTGAGCGGACCTCTCAGCACGTGCGGCGTACTGCTTCCATGGGCCATGAAATGCCGAGAAAGGATTCCCGACTGCATCATCAGCCGATTGATGGCACGATGCTGTGCGTCGGTTATATCCTGAGTACCGCGTACACTCGGAGGTCCCTGTACAGCCGAGCTACAGGGTGGAGTGCGAGAATGAGGGGCCCTTACGGAGGGCAGAAAATCGCCTGCGTTGCTGCAGCTTGCCTTTTTGTAGTGGATTCACGTGGCGCCCTGGTTCGGGCCCTGTTGCGAATTGGTATCTTCGTGCATTAGATTCTGGGCGCGATGTATGCAGACAAAGATCCGACCTCGCACATCCGCAGCCGACGAATGAGCAGATGACTCTGTCCCTGTGTAGGGCGCAACGGAGCATTTCGGCTGTAAAATCGAGGAGTCGCTGGGTGAAACAGATGTAGATGGCCTGTTGGTGTATCTTCACGTGTAAGCTTCGCAGGGTGCTGACGTGTATTCGTTACTTGTTCAAGAGTCAGCACATAAATAATATAGCAATACGGCCGTACTAATGCTACGGCGAGCTGCAGCAGAGCTGTGTTGGCCAAATGTGCTATCCTAGGACTGTAGGAGATCGGCCAAGATCCGGACTTGCCTCGAGGTTTGTGTCAGGCTTCTGGAGATCTTCACGTGTCGTGCTTCTTCACGTCGAGTCAGTGGAACGCGCATCGCGGCCGGGAAGACCTGCACCGAAGGAGCAGTGATCTCGATGACACCCTTCAAGGCTGGTCGACTGAGCGTAAATCGCCCACAATGACTGTCTTTCGTCTTCTGCTGGAAATTCTTGGTCGCACTGCGATGGGGACGGAGCCAATGCAATGCATCGCTGGGTTGAATCTCGATTCGGGAGGATTTCTGTGGGCAGCAGAGCTCCATGCATTGCGGATTGATTCTCGCGCGCGCAAGCGGAGCCCAGAGATGAGCGGATCGTTGATGGGCCCCACAGAATGAACGGCAGGCGCGTGCGCTGAATGCAGCTTCCTGAACGTGAAGTCGGCTTCTTCCTGCCCATGTCTCGCGGATCGCCCGCCAGACTTTGACGATGCTTTGGATTGAGCAGGTCCAGGTCAATTACGAGATTGCTCTGTTCCTCATCGAGCATATTCGATAGAGCTTCGCGCCAGCGGGCGGTGCGAGACCGCAGGGAAAAGCATCCATGTCGAAGTTGCTGGCTGTGCTGGGCGTGCCATTGAGAGTGATGTGCAAGTATCTCGACCAAGTCACCCACCGTCGTAACAGAGCAGCGAGTTGGTGTGGACGTCCATCATCGATGCAGCGTGATTCGCTGTTGATCTAATGCCGCATCCTCGATAGTGGACAGCTCCCGGGCAGCTCCCGTGCGGCATCGGGATCGCGGCCATTAGGACCACGCTGGTTCGCAGAGCCTCAATCGCGTCTATGTATGGTACAGTACTGGAGTACCTTTCGACAGCCCTTCTTCGAGGACATGCTGGAGTGCCGGGGATCCTGATTCGCAACGGCTTGCGCAAGCTCGGGTCAGGCAGGAGGGGCTCGCCCGATCAATTGCTGGATTGAGGTGCTGGGCAAGGTCTCTGCAGCGAGTACCGGCAGGATGAGGAGGAGCAAACGCATCTTCCGTGCCACCAACGAGGCTCGCTTGTGCGAAGCTGTGCGTGGCCCTGCTGCCCCTCCACACCCTCCAGTATTGCAAGAAGTCCAGCAACAGCAGCAGCAGCGGCAACAGTCGTCCTTCACGGGCAGCTATCAG